>WTXC01000184.1:0-39614 GCA_022496195.1 Lactifluus subvellereus
GCCCCGAGAATGTGCCGTCCAGGTTATGAAGCATTCTCTCAGAGGAATTGACGTTGGAAGGAAGATCCGACAGAGATTGGTCTTCAGGGAAGGTGAATTGTACGAACACAGAATGAATTCCCGAGAAGTTCCCTTCTGTTGTGAGAGCTTGCAAAGCGACTGAATGAATCTTGCAGCGGATTTGGAACATAGACAGAATCATAACTTCGTGGTTTTGGCAGGCAGCAAGTAATATCTCCGGGAATATCATAGTTGTGCGTGCTAGTCCTCACCGTAATTGAATTGCACACCGCCTACAGTAGTACTGTATAATGTGAGAAAGGAGATGGTGCGATAAGTACCGTAGTATGTCACATCGATTGGGACGGGACATTTGAGTCGTGACGTATACAGATTGATGCCTCTCTTTCAAATTGGTTTCAGCAGTCGGGCCTGTTCAGTCGATGAATATTGATGTCCCAAGTGAGTACTGTATGCGACAGGCGCTAGCGCCGGCTGAGTTGGGCGACCTAATTAGTTAGCATGGTGCCTTGATTCTGTTGCGCCGTTGCGGGAATGTAGGGTCTGCCCGTAGCCGAGCGTCTGCTCAAATTGGCACGCTGCATACAACCGCTTGGCTCGGTAACAAATAATAAATAGCCCGACAGCGCCGAATGTGAAGTGATTTTGTGGGGGGGGGCGTAGTGGAACGATCCAGGGCGACCGCGCACACAATACAGCCATACCCGTGTGACATATCTATTTCGTCAACAACCGGGAATGGCCTACAGCTAGGATTCGATATCGTACAGTGCAGTACAGTATGTACTGAGTTGTTGAGGAACAGATAAAGTCGTTGCCAAGGAAAAACCAATAATGAATGATGACGAGCCCGCAACTCGAGGTAAAATGCTTTCTTCTCCCATTTCCCGGCTTCTGCAAGTCGTGGTACTGAGGCAGCAAGACAACGGACCCACGTCCTCACAAATGCAAACCCGGACACCTAGCAAATGTCACGGTTAACCCCGAAATGGTCTGCTGAGAGGTCTCCAAGGGGCTTGTGGTTGCAGGTTCTGCGCGACGATATTAGTACCTGGCTCAAACCAAGGCATCACCAGACAAAACAACCTTAATTGTCTTGAGCGCGTCGTCGGCTGCGCTAGAAAATAGCGTGGCCGGTGTGGACCGTGCCCAGAAGGGCTTGGCCATCACACTGTGCTTGAATCCTTCGGCACTGGAAGCACATTCATTGGACATTACCCCAATCGCAGTGGGAAAGCTTACTCACTGTTCCAGTTGTTCCTCAACCAAACTATATTCACGAGGTCGTATTTGGGTCCCCCAAGTTTCGAGCAGGAAACGGGTTTGTTCTAGTTGCTCTTCGCCATGGTCCACTAGCTTCTTCCAAGAGAATCTCCAGCTATTGAAAAAGTGCATGGATTCAGAGGAATTTTTTGACGTTGGAGAGATGGTTAACTGGAAGGGTAGCGGTAAGTAGGTGCAAGCAGGCGCAGATCTGCGGGGTACCGGTAGGCACTAAAGTCCAGGTCCTAAGTTGGCAAGCGGTTTATATATATTTGTGAAGATCTGTGTCATCCAAAGGAAGCTCTCCGCCCAGAAACTACTTGCATCATGACAGAAGACGAGGGGCTGAATACGGCTAATACTGGGGGAAGCCATCGAAGTTAACGTAAACGAGATGTTGAACGTGTCGTTTTCGTTTTACGCCCCCCCCTCGGCTACTCATAGCCGATATCCGGTTCTGAGTTCCCGATTGGCTGGTGCCTGCTTGCTCTGTTCTACGATATGATATACAAGTTGCAATTTCAAAGTTGCTGTCATTGTCCGTGTGTTCACTGCCAAGTCGGGATGTTTCCGAGTCATTCAAGTTATCGAATCTACCACTTGGATAACTCGCGTCGCGCCCCGTGCAACCAGCCCCCTCTTCATGCGTAACCCCCCCTCTGCAGCAAATGCCAGCAATTGCATTCACCAGGCCATCTGTACATCTTGGTTCTCTGCCACTGGCAGTGGGCTGTCGTCACGACAGGCTCTCGTTACCACGAAACCAAGACAGATCCGACAATGAGTCTACGAGCAGGTAAACGACCTCCTTGTTCTTTTTTATGCTGGCTTTTGCTGAACCTTAGCAAGAAGCCCCTGAAGCGTAACGGTAAATTTCATGGCGATGGCCGCGTCTTGTACTTCCGATTCACCCGATGTCATTGGCTCGCTAGCAGGTGAGTAGATGCATTTCACGGGTTTCGTTTCATGTATACTGAACCTTCATTAGACCTTTGGACATGCGAAGTTGGTCACTCTTGGAATCAAGGAGTATGACGCGCACCAGGCCAATCTAATCATGTCCGTTTGCGCGACCCTTACGTGCGTTGGGGTGACGGCCAGTATGAGATAGGAATCGGACTTACAGACGCGGATGAGACGAACGAGCAGATATGTTTTTAGGTAACACTACACCGACAGCCAATATAGGAATGAAGGACCCGCGCATCATCAAAGCAGCTAAGGACCGCCATACTGGCCCATAATGAGTTGCTGAGGGGAAAAGGGGGTGAAGTCAGTATCTCCATCCAGACGACAAGTTATGCAACCCAAACCTTAATCTTTTTCTCCGTCTCCCGAGCCTTGTCAAGGTACATTTGCGCCTTGTGGGGGTGACCAAACATGCTGTTGTCATCCAGACCAGTACGAAAATCTCGCGTGCTGTCGATCGCAGTGGTCAAAAACCAAACAAACAATTACAGGGAGCGACAAAGGATCTACTCACAAAGTTAACAATCCAGTTGCCATGTTATAATTATCCAGGCCTATGGTGTTCCTGTGTTCTTCCACTAGCAGCCTGGCATTCTCGAGGATAGTGTTTGCCTCCCTTACTCGTTCCATTGTACGTGGGATGTGCAGATGAGGCATGCGCTAGCTGTATGGTTGGTATCAATGACAGTGGGCCTCTTGAAGGCCCTTGGTTTTAAGTACTGACCAGAGGACAGCCAATTACCACATCGGGTATTGTAGGGGTTTTGTCATTGTAGGGGTGCCAAGATGGAGTGAAGTATCCTGACGACAAGGTGATCGGCGAGTACTGTGCCAATGACAGCCTGCGTTGATATTGTCCTCATGGCCAGGTCTTAATTAGCGCCAGGAACGTGTCCGCTCTGTTTCCCGCGATTTTTTGGGCACGTCCTTGCGAGACCACTGTTGCGCTTCTTGCATCCAGGAAGCACACCTCGTAAACAAGTGGTGACAGTGCCGTGCGTATTACCTGAACTCCGAGAGACTAGTCCAAGTAGCAAGACCAGGGTGTGCCATCATAGTGGCGCAGCCCGCCACATGACGCCGCGTGTTTATAGCCGAACAGTATAGGACACCAGTTTGGTTCTCTACAATCCAGTTTACAGCACACCCTACACCGCTTTGACGCTTACCCGCGAGGCACATGAGTTTCTGCTCGTGTAATCAGTAATCGCGACAAAAAGTACTGTGCGTGTGGCTTCTAAAATGATAGCGGTACCGATGCCAGGATTGGAACTGGCATAGTTGTCGCTCGTGACACGGTCGCTGTCTTGAGTCAAAGACACACTGTAATTCAGCGTTAGAGATATCGGCTACGCAACCTGTAAGCCCCATAGCTGGCCACGGACAAATAGTGGCTGTAGGGACTGCCGCAATCAAGAGGCGTGTGTAGAGGTCAATGTTTCACTTAATCTCGCGGTATACCATTCGGAGAACAAACACAGTAAATTAAGCGCGTCCGTTGATAATTCCGAACCACACTCCTTGATACTGAGAAATCGAACTACGGGCCAGTAGCATGTCTCTGACCACTAAAAAAATGGCTCACAAACAACAGAAGTGAATGTCATGGCACTCGGTCGTGCTGTTATTGCAGCAGTTAACTTATATAGAAAGTATGCACCCGGAAACCGTCCTGGCACAAGCAAACGTGAAGGACAGAGCCGGGGCAAGGGGGAGGGAGGCAGGGCGGAGTTAACAAGGGGAGGATTGATGATAGGACTAGGCGTCTGTTAGGACAGCGGAGCTCCGAAGCTCAGGCCTGAAGCTTCGGAGCTCCGCTGCTTCAGGGATAGCCAGACTACTTCGGGAGAACCGTGATTATCGGAATCATAATAGGTTCAGGGGAGACGCACAGTGACGAGGGTGACGATAGGTGAGGGAGCGTGAAGGTGTTTGGTTACAACAATGGCAACCAAGGAGCCTGCATGCAACGGTCATGCAAGGTGAAAAATGAGCAACGCGGAGCCGGCGATGTGGCAATCCGAGGGCTATTTTCCGGCTGGGAAATATAAGAATACGTTCGGTGCCATCCGAGTTATATCTTTGATAAGCCATTGCATGGTACGGATGGTATGGGAAGGACACAGATGGACTGGAAGACACACGTGGGCGATGCCTCGGGGCGATGGTTACATTCTGATTGCTGACGATACACTACTTGCGATAGAGAGCTAGAAGAACTGTGGGAGGAAGGAGATGGCAGACAGAAGTACTGTAGGTTCAAGGAGAATACTCGAGCGGAGACTCACATCAAGCTCACTGGCAGCCCTACGTCGATATTACGTAATGACCAACTAAACCAGACCTAGTACAGTAGTGTATGTCGATCCAACACTGGTAGGTACTGTATACTATAGCAGTGTAACTACCCCAACAAAGCTACGCCACATAACAGTCGTTGCAGACTCCTTCATAGGAAGCCCTCTTTCCTCTTCCGAACTTCGATTGCTATATCCACAGCACCCTGTTAGCCGAACCATCAGTGCTCTGAAGTAGGCAGCATCATGTGACCAACCTTTATCGTCTCTGAGGCTTCCTGGCGCGATCGAAGTATAGTTTAGCTGGCTCGGCTCGAGTCAGGAATGATTTCTCCTTCGCGCAGCGCATGAAATCGCTCGCACTGTAAAAACCATCTCGCCTTAAGAGTCTAATACACGACAGAGGGAACAAATACTCACATGGTCATGCGATCCTCGGCTAGAACACGGTCATCAGGTTTCATCCAGTGTCCATGTTGTTCGTAGAGCATTTGTGCTTGTTGCATGAGCACATCAGCGCGTTCGATGAGATCCATTGGTCGTTGTCGGTAGAGTGTGGGGGAGAAGAACTTGACAGCCGCGGTCTGGTAGTATGATGACTCGGATACCCCACTGTGCGGGTTAAATACTCAAGTGCCAAAGTAACGGTCACACATCAACGGTGCCAAGACCGGCTATGCAACGAGGCATGGCACCTTGCATTCACCGTGCTATCGGGAATCTGGAAGAAGTGGTGCCCATCTGTGAGGGGTGGCACATAACGCTAACGTTGATTTCATAGCCTCGTCGGTCGTTGCCACATGCCCACTCGGTGGCGTTGAGTTAGGAGGTGCCTGAGAATGGGTCACGTGCCCGGTCTCGGCACTATCAACCGGAGCCAATCCAAGGCATTTTCCGCGACGCGTCGTGAAAGGAGACCCGTGCACTCAGGCTGCATACAGTATGTCGTAGGGAAGAGGTGACCAGACGTCGACCCCGCGCTTCCCTGAGCTTTCGGAAAAGGCGAGAAAGATGGGCGAGTTTCCTAGCTGTTGCTGGATCTTGCAATGGATCTTGAACTGAGACTAAGTAGTTTTGGCAGCCGGTCCGTGATATTACCGGGCATGGCTATGCGGCGTGCCAGCCCTGACCGCAAGCGAATTGCACTACACACCGCCTAGTATGGAGATGGTACAGTATAGCATACAGTATCGATCGAGACAAGGAACATGGGAATTGCGATCATGGATATTTCAAGTGATGATGAATGTTGATTGGTGTTCATGTCTTAGACGCTGACACCGGCAGAGTGGGCTCACCTAAATAGTTAGCATGGTGCCTTTGACTTCCGTTGGCGGTGTTGCGGATATGTATTACCTGCCGTAGCCAAGCGTCTGCCTAGATTGCGCCCCGCATAGTGTCGGTAGTGGATAGCCTGACAGTGCCCAATGCGGGGTGTCCTTTGTGGGAAGGAGTGGGACAACGCTTCTGGAGATCCGGGGCGACCGCCCACGACGCGACCATCGTGGGCCAAGAACCGTTCACACCTGTATCGCACAAATTCAGTATTGTAAGGTATGTTCCAAGTAGTTGAAGGATAGATGAAGTGAATCGTTCTCCTTGGAAACTAATAATATATCACGACGAGCCATAACTCAAGGTAAATTACTTTCTTCTCCCGTTTCCTGTTTTCTTCACGCCATGGTACTGACACCGCGTCCTGCTTACAAGCGCAAGCTCGCGCACCTGGCGAGATTCACGGTCAACCCCGACATGGTCTACTGATAGGTCTCCGAGGGGCCTGTGGTTGCAGGTTCTGCGTGACAACATCAGTACCTGACTCAGACCGAGGCATCGCCAGACAAAACAACCTTGATTGTCTTGAGCGCATCATCAGCTGCGCCAGAAAATAACTTGGCCGGTGTGTACCGTGCCCAGCAGGGCTTGACCATCATACTTTGCTTCAAGTCTTCGGCACTGGAAGCATATTCATTGGACTCATTAGCACAACTGCACCGGGAAAGCTTACTCACTGTTCCAGTTGTTCCTCGACCAAATTATATTCACGGGGCCGTATTTGGGTCCCCCAAGTTTCGAGCAGGACACGGGTTTGTTCTAGTTGCTCTTCGCCATGGTCGACTAGCTTCTTCCAGTAGGGTCTCCAGCTGTTGCAAAAATGCATTGATTCAGAACAAATCTTTGATGTTGGAGAGGAGATCAAGAGAAGGGATAGTGGAAAGTAGGTGCAAAGCGTCGAAGCGGCTGTGGGTGCTGGCAGGGCAATGACAGGAAACAAGACCCAGACTCTTAAGCTGGCGAGAGGTTTATATATCTGTAAAGATCTGTGTCATTCAAAGGAATCTCCACTGAGAAACAACTGCACCGTGATGGAAGATAAGGGTCCGCCAAGGCAGTTGCTCCATGCCACTGTATATCCTTCGTAGGCCGGTATCCACAAACCAGATGCGAGTCTTTCTGAAATAGGCATAGGGTGAGGCGGTACCTACACAGGTCGTGAGTATGGCTGACGCCTGGGAAGAACATAGAAGTAAACGGGATCATCGGCACTGCTAGATCTAGAGGAGGGAAAGCGTTGAAGTTCTATTTTCCGGTCTATCGGCTACTTGTAGCCGATATCCGGATCCGAGTTCCCGAGTGGCCGAGTGGCAGTGGCCTGCCCTTGCCCATGGCATGCCGTGGCCCATGGCATGGATGGCCAGGCCACTGGCAGTTCGTTCGTTGTCCGCAACGAGTACAACGGCTATGCCCTTCTACTATATGATATGTAAGTTACATTCACATATGATGAATACTCCTAATTTAGAGTGTTTAGTGCTTTCTTTATAGCGAATTTTATCATATACCGAATACAAATTGCAGCCCCAAGTTGCTAGTCCCTACGTTAAATACCAAGCCACGATATTTCCAAGTCGTTCAAGTCATCCGTCAGGTTCATCTGGATCGTCGCGCCACGTTCCAACCAGCCCCTCTTCATACATAGTCCCCTCGGCGGCAATTGCATTCGCCAGGCCATCCGCACAGCTTGGCCAACAGGCACAGGCACTGGACTGTCCGACAGGCTTCCATTACGAAACCAAGACAAACCCGACAATGAGTCCGCGAGCAGGTAATTGGTCGGTGCACTTGTTCATATTTTCGCGCTGAACCTTCCTCAGAATCCCCAGAACACTGCAAAGTCGGTGTCTCCCGGAATGAGGCTACATCTCAACTCTCCGCAGTATTAGCGTCTTTGTGCTTCCGATTCACTCGGTGTCGTTGGCTCGCTGGCAGGTGAGTGGAAACATTGCCCTTATTCGTCTCAAGTGTGTTGAACCTTCATTAGGCCTTTGGATGTGCGAACTACGAAGTGGGTCTCTTTTGGAATCAAGGAGTATGACGCGCACCAGCAACCAATCTATTCTTGACCCATCCAGAGTTCCGATGGTCTGTTAATATTGGCATTCTGATATGCTTCTGATTCGCAATGCCTCATGCCTCATGCTGCCTTGCATCTCCTCCTACTTCATGTACACGTCCGTCCGGGCTATGACTGGCGCAAAACACCTACAAGCACAATGACAGGTACATTCTTAATATGACAGCATCGTTGATTACACGTGTGCTATCTCCTATATTTTAGTAGATATAAGCTACATCTAGTAGTAAAAGGGGACATTGCTATACCTACTGTGGACAACGATGAGCACTTCTGCCAGTGATTGATGACGGGGTGAGGGTGGGGTGGGCATTAGCAAACGATGCTGGCTGGAATCGGGAATTTGGAATCGGATCCCTGACAATCCTAGCTGGGGCGTGGAAAAATCAAATTTCAGAATTGAAATGTTGCTCCCATACAGTGGACCGTCTCTGTCTTACTGGTTACATGCCGTGGTATTTTTTTTAGCGGAGGGAAGGCTGATGGGGAGTAGTCTGGAAAGATTTTTGTGTGATGCGGAGGGCAACAGGGCAGCGCCTAGGCATGAAATGAAAGCAAAAGTAGGACCATGCCGTCAGAAACGAGGTTCATGTCTAACGGCAAAACCTCCACAGCGATCGATGCCTGGAGACGAGATAGGCGATACGAGCCATCAGCGAAGCGCGGCATGTCCCGTAAAGATGATCCCACCTCCGATGTCGCGGCCACGGGGCCACTTTCCAAACACGTTCGAGACTTGCACGCGGCCATTCCCTGAGACAACGGGCGACGTTCTCATTCACTTTATCCAAGCTATGTATCAGGTTGAGGGCACCACGGAAGATACGGGAGGTACGTACTAGTCGCACAAGACAAAATAATGTCCGGCAGGTAGCAGGTCTACTTGAATCTGATATCAGAAAGAAGCTTCAAAGGCGTGAGACGATCTAGAGAGCCAATATCCCCCCAATACCCCCAGAGAACACCCCATTTCACTGATGGTGCTCTGGGTGGGAATGCTCAAAGATCGTCATAACTCACCAAGAGCCGAGCTACTGACTATTGGAGATGTGCAGAGCGCTAAACTTGGCTGTGGGATCATCAGAAGACGCACAGAGGTCTAACTGCGAGGAACACGGCGTACTATACGTTATTTGGTCGTGGGTACTCATACCCAGATCGGTGAAATGCGATGATGACTCCTCAAATTCAGTTGGCCGGATGTAGAATGCGCCCCTGTGGTGGGCGGTGGGCGGTTAGGCTGATACGGCGCTGCCTGATATCCCTGACGTTCCCGCACTCAGGACACGGATAGGGGTGGAGGGGTGGAGGGGGTGGACATGCCCCTTGCCCGTGCAAAGTCGCATAGAGATGCTGGATGTGAGTCGCAGGCACGCGCAGAGTGCGGGGGTCGCAGACGCGGTGAGGGAATCGGGGCTGGTGCTGTCGTTGCTGACGAATTCTGATGAGGGTAAATTCGTTTCAAGTTCTGGGTCCCCTAGGGTATATCGTGCTATGTGCCGTGAGAAGGAAGACTGCGTGTGTCGAAGAGTCAACACAACAATGGCAACCACCAAATGTTGAGTGGATGCTGGCTAAACTGTCATGGCCCCAGGACTTGAACCCCCGACAGGCAGACCGGATGTCGATTGTGCGGCTCCTTCCCCGGGCCTGGTGAAGTCTTGGTATAGTAAGGCGTGGAAAAAAAAAGAGCATGCATTCTAGAGAAAGAAGATCAGGAACTCAAACCCTATTCGTAAATGATGTTCAAATGATATGAATAGATGTACCGAAGATGCTTCCTTTCAATGGAAATTAGCTTCATGATTGGCAGTTGACAGTTCGCGTTCAGTTGTCCCCGAGCTTGGCTAGTCGACTTGCATGTCACCTAGTATGGCAGTGAGTAAGGGGATGGCATGATAGATATGAAGCATCAATGGAGGTAGGGAACGTGCAAACACACAGGTAGTCGTGAGTTGGATGGCCTCAGGCTCTCTTTGTAGTGTGTACGGTAGGCGGGGTTTTGATTGATGGCTATTGATCAACTACCGACAGAGGCGCCTAATTGACTTGATCGGCATGATTTTCGTCGGCAGTGTCATCTACGATCGGAGGTAGCCGAGCGCCTGCTCAGCCAAAGATTACCGCCTTGCTCCACACTGTATAGCCCAACACCGTCCAGACTCTAGAGTGGAGCAACTTTTTGTGGGGACCGCAGCTGGACAGCCCTCTCGGATCTGAGGACCAGGGTGTACGCAATGGGACCATGTAATGTGACAGCACCGCTATCATGAGTGTCCAGGAATTGAATACTATACAATGCGTTTTAAGTACTAATTAAAGCATCGGTAGCGTAAGTTGGTCGTTCCCCCAGGGAAAAACGGGAGTGGATCGTGACGAGCTGCTACCAGGTTTCGGAATATGTGCTTCACACAAGCGCGAGCGGCCCAGCGAGGTATCACGATTAACCCTGAGCTGGTCTCATGTGAGGTTTATGGGGATCCGATGGCAGCATGCTCTATGGCGATAACATTAGTCTCTCACTCAAACTGAGCTGTTATGCAAAACAACCTCGATTTCTTGGAGCGCTCGATCAGCTGCGCTAGAAAATAGCCCGGCTGGCGTAGATCGTGCCCAGAAAGGCTTGGCCATCAAGCATTGTCTGAAGTCCTCAGCACTGAAAAAACATTACATTGGACCCATCACAATAAAAAGTCGACTCACTGTCGCAGCCAATCCTCAACCAAAATAAAATCGCGGGACCTTATTTGCGCCCCGTAAGTCCTGAGCAAGTAGCGGGTCTGCGATACTCGCTGGTCACCACGTTCGACTAGCTTCTGCCAGTGCGGTTTCCAGCCGATGCACATGTGGATGGGATCCAAAGCAGATTCGTCGACGTTAGAGAGCGGGTTGCGAGACGGGGTAGGGTGGTGGGTAGGAGCAGGGGGTCGGTGTGGGGTGAGTAGGGGCATGACGGGAACTTGAGATGGTGGGCAAGCCCTGAAGTCCCTAGTTTAATCGTGACCAGAGTTTACGTATATTTGTACAAACCCGTGTTTATGAAAAGCAAAGCCAAGGTGTCTTTAGCACAGCAAGGCAAGTAAGCTGCCGTTAAAGGCTGTTACGACCGCGTGGGTGTGACCAGTAGAGAGAGGAATTTATTTGTAAGGCTACTAGTAGGACCGAGTCATAAGTTAGCGCCTTCGGCGGGCCGCCCGTGGACGGGGCCAGCACGAGTGACCTCAGACCGTCACCCCCGAAGAACGCCGTTGACCGCCTCTTTGTCTACGTTACATGCTGCGGTACAGAGGTACGGATTTTTGTTAATTAAAAGACGCACGCCGTTGGAGAGTAAGTCGGGAAGGACAGTCCGAGCATGAGAAGAGTGCAAACAAACCTATCTGCCAGAAGAGGGGCTCAGAAGCTCAGTCTGCCGAAGGTGATGTACTGTACGAGGAAAAGAACTTTGTGAGATGGGAAGATGCGAACGGTCAGCGAAGCACGGCACGCGCCGTAATTAACGAAGATCGCATCGTGCTCCAGCCACCTTCCAAAGATGATAATGACGCGTTTGAGACCGGACGGAAGAAACCGTTCCTTGGGTTTCACCTACTAACTCTAAGTTTAAGAGCACCACCGTATAGGTGGGAAGCGTACACTCGACGCGCGAGACGGAACCACGTTGGGCCAGCAAGATCCGTCACGGTACCTGAATCTATATTCCCAGATCGAAGTTCCGAGACGGTTGAACTTTGAAAGAGTCGGGATGCTTCGGGTACCCGCGAGAATATCGCATTTCATTAATGGAGATGTGAACGGAGCTAAACTTGCCTATAGGGTTGTCAGAACCCGTACAGGGGTCTAATGCGAAGAATAAAACACCATACCAGAGTGCGTTATAGATATCCATATCGACGGAGCATCAAGCGTGTGAGAAGTCGCCTCGATAAGCTGTTTTGGAACTTGAGTCCGCGGCTGAGCGCTCCGTCTCGGTCCAGGGACTTATTACTGGGTTGAAATTGCCTGGAGCCAACGCGAGGCTGTAATGAATCTGACATGCATAGGGAGAACCATCACATAGGTACTGCCATGACAGTAACTCGACAGTGGTCGTCGGGGGCGATTCGTCAAGCAGGCGGACGTTCGAATAGACCTCACTTGGTTCTGTATCAATGCATCGATACGCTTAGATAACTATAACTGTCCGAGCATCTGGAAGTTTCTTCTGCACGTCTGAATCATGAGGTAGAAGCACGTAAAGGAAAGAAAATATTTCACAAGCGCACGTCGTTATTATCCATATAGACACGTGCAGCACGGCGAGGCTGGTACGATGACGATATGAGCGGAGGCTGCTCACCCCTGTTCATCCTCTATCGCAAGAACGGACCTACAGAATTGAAAGCAAAGCAGGTCTCAGGATGATCGACTATGTATTTCATGCGAGCAATGTGACGAAAACCACGAGGAAACACCAACTATTATAGAGCTATGCACGCAAACGGTGGGCCGGAGCCAGGGTGAAGTAAGGTGGAGGGAAATAGGCGAGGCTGTTCAGCCTGAGGGGACGAGAGGATATTGTGAACTAAGTAGTGTTTGGAGTTAATGGCCTCGATTGACTCAACTCGGAGGATTCCGAATAAGAACACACCTGCGAGACGGTCGAAGGGCAATCCCTGGGCCACCATAAAGCAAGAGCTCCTGGAGAGACTTCTGTTGCGATGTGTTGGCTGGTTGTTACAGGAAGCCTCGGGCTAGAAAGGTGCCATAGAATATGATCGCTGAGAAGGCTGCACAAACGTCAACAGTTCCAATCACCGACATGGCTCATAGGGACTTACTAGGCCACACAGTCAAGCAATTGGATTGGATAGGCCCGGGTGTGACTATTCCAGTCATCATGTTACTGGGCAGCATACATATCGCATTGATCAATACCAAATATGAAGCCAGCTTTTACCAGCGAGGGCCGACAAGACGTTCATGCCATCGACATGGTGCTCCCTGGGAGCAGCGTGCATGCAAGGAAACAGAGCGCCGTGTTGAGGAGAGCAAACACAATGATGCATATTGCGGGTTCATCCTCAGAGCGGATAAGCCCGATAGATGACGGCTTGTGTTCAAGTCCTACACGCGTGTCATATGACGTCAATATCTAAGACGCGCAGACCATACCAGAAACGCGACGTATACCGTGAAATAACGCGTGGGTGGCTTCGATCGCAGATCCGCGTTATCGCCTATTTCTGCTGCTCGAGTTATCGAATGGGGAATCAATGATCAACGCCTGCAACGGCGAGCGTGTCCATCGCTATCATCTGGAGGGTCATGTCAGGGCTCATGCATGTGAAATTGCGAGATGCGTGCGTGAAATACGAAAACGGCACTTGCCCTGATCCCCACGAAGGCGAGAAGGTCGGTCACAAGGGAATGAAGTAGATCTCAGAGCCAGGATAGGCGCTGGCCGTCGCCGCGGAAGACCGTAGAAGTCGCAACCGAATCCAAAAGAGGCCCAAGACGGGAAGGCATCATCGCCAAAAATGAGGTAGTTGTCCAATAGTATAATTTGACCTGGACGTTGGCGCAGATTGTGAGATGTGAAGTACGATCGGTAGGGGCGTACGGCCGGGGCGGGCTCGGGCGCGGGTGGCCAGGAGAAGAGGGGCAGAGAAGCCATCAACCATCAACTGAACAAACAGGGCGGTGGGTATGTTCCTATAAGGAACTTGTCGCGATGACGGATGGGAGGAAGAAATCCAAGGGAACGTACCAGGAACCGCGACGACTCTTTCGAAACACGTAGAAACCGCTTCTAGACGTATCACTACTGGCAGAGACATGTTGTAGCACTTCGCGCCGTTTTCTGTGCCTCTAGGATCTTCCGGGAAATATCCATAACGGATCGAACCTCATCCCTGAGAAACAAACCCTGTAAGACAAAAAAAACGGACGACGCAAGAGAACCCTCACTGGGCGTTCATGTAGGGCATGCGGGAATGAGAGACCTTCCTCTTCCGTGGCGGTGCCCACAACGCCGACCCAAAAAGGGGCACCGATACCCAGTGCTTGATGGCCTCTCTCCCCGAGTTCGCTATGAAGGTTGTGCCGCCGGACTGAGGAGGTTGTCAGTGACACTGGCCCAAGTCTGCATTGATAACGAAGTACCACTCGCCGCGGCCACGTTCACGTTCACTGGGGTGGATGTCAAAGGTATTTTTTTCTTCAAGAAAATCTCTTGATGATAAGGAAGATACCAGTGGTGTGACTTCCGAGTTTCTATAAAGTGGTTCCGAGTCATTGTGTCTGCCCCAGCTTCAAAGGTCTTCCCCGTGAAGGACTCGGATAGATACTTCATGGAGTGGGATACGGAGTGAGATACGGAAGATGCGAGGAGGCGGGTACTGGCAGAGGAGGATCCTAACGAGACGCCGTGGTACCTATTGTCGTTAGATTCACGCGAAGCAAAACAACGAAGGGAGCAAACGTACGCGTTGCCCAGTCGTAGCAACACAGTACAGTACACTGGCAGTTGACTATCTCATAATGCATAACTCCTTGTGGAACCAGCTTTTCAGCTGGGACGCAGAGAAAGACATACTGCAGAATTCAAGTTTTTTTGGCACACTATGCAGTATGAGATAGTCAACCGTATCTAAGTCCGTAATGAGAATAGCGATATTGCGAGGCTCCACAGGCGCGCGTGCCCTGGGCGGCAACTCCGAGTCGGAACTCGATCGTTCATCCGTTTGTGGTGTTATGCAGGGATATGTCACTGCACTGCCCGGGGCTGTGCGCACTGTGCTACATGCATCGCTCGGTTCGGTAATAATATACCCAAAGGGAGCGACTGTGGTCATGTGGGGACTGTGGCCGACTCAGAGCCACTCAGAACCAAAGGCTGAGACCACGGCGCACGCCATGCGAAAAGTGGTGTGCTGTCGTGGACAACCACTGGCAGTAAATTGGTTTATTACTGTAATGCGTAGACACGAGGTAAGGTAGCCGCCGTCAGGAACTGGATACCCCCTCCCAAGCAGAATGCCTCCCTTTCACCGCCTCTGCAGCACAACAAACATTTCATGTAGCATGAATTGAAAACAAAATATTACTGCAACCCTAGGGTTTAGGGGGTGCTAGTTCCTGATGGCGGCTGCTTAGGGACTTCTCTATGTGATGTACATAGGCGGGAGGCAAGCCTGAGCACGTAGTACTATGCGCGCAGTCACGGTACTGTACTGTGTACAGATAAGGTGGTGGGTGACTCTCAAGGGGTGTCCAGAAGTGTATCTCGATAAGTGTCAACCCGAAGTGGCCCCTTTCTATTCTGTTTCCGGTCTTTCCAAGTTGTGGGAATGTTGCTTTAGGGCTCTATCACCACGAGACAACCCACGATTAACTCCGAAGAGGTCTATTGATACGTCCTTCGAGACCGAGTGGCAGCACGTCCTGCGCGATGACATTAACTTCTCGTTCAGCCCGAGGTACACTCAGAAAGGGCACCTCAATTGCAGCGAGCGCATGGTCAGCTGCCCAGAGAATTCCGTGGCGGGTGCATTTCGTGCCCAGAAGGGCCTGGTGATCACATATTGCCTGATCTCCTCGGCACTAGAGACTTTCCTCAAAACCTGGTTTTGCATGGTCGCAATAGGGAAAGGACACTCACTACTGCATCCGGTCCATGATCAAGTTGTGACGATCGGGGTCTATTCGGTTTCCGAAGGTGTTGAGTAGGTGCTGGACCCGTGACAATTGCTGGACGCCGCGTTCGACTCGTCTCTGCCCGGGGTAGCGTGATCTCCAGCGGGTGGGGAGCCGCATAGTTTCAGAGCTAGCGATTAGGGAGCCTGAGGTGTGAAAGTGGGGCGGATCTTAACTGCGCATCGCAGGCTTATCTATTATAAATTCTCCCGTGTCTTGAGCTAGCTCGAAGGCTTACATGTATTGCACAAATAAAATAAAAAAACCTCGCCGAAAGTTATGCGGTGCTTCATTCACACAGCCAGCAGAACAGCCTAGAATCGAGAAGCCGTCAAGTGACTGATTCAATCAGAGATAAGCGAGGATCTGACATACCCTATCGGTCTTGATAAGCGGGACGCTTCGATTTTTGTGGCAGACAAATTCACATGGGTACGCGTTTCGTTGTCGGAACCAAGCCGGGCCGCAGGGGGGAGCCACCGAGCTGCCGACTGCGTCCTTGTATTGGTTACATGCTATTGTATATGATAGATAGGCCAGAAAGTGCAATGCACGAGCCTAGGGATGAAAAGAAAACAAACTCAAACCGCCCCAGCGGAACTCGGTTCGACTGAAACACGATGTCAGAGGGTGAGATATGAACGTGCGATATGAAACGAACGGTCAGCGAAGCGCGGCCGATCACGTAAAGTCGATCGTGCACCAGGCAGTCTTCTAAACAATAAGACAAGCCCAGCAATTGAATTACTCCTTGGGGCAACGCACGGCCTGTCCATTTACTAATTGTATCAGGGTATGTGCTATACGTGGCATAAGCAGAATTGGGTGAGCAGCTTACGTGTACCGACTTGAATCTACGTTATCAGAAAGAAGTTAAGTGTGAGACGTTCAAGAGTGCTCGCATGCCCCCGATATCCCTCAAAGTCACTCCGTCTCGGCGATGAATGGGGATACTCGAAGGCTTTGATAGCGCGCCAAGAGTCGGGCCATCAACATTGGAGACATTGCGTGTTACCAAACTTGCTCGTGGGTTTATCAGATCGCGTAGAAAGATCTATTGCGAGGACCAGTGCGTATTGACTTATACCGTATGGGTCGCAGATATTCGTAAATTCGTATCCGAATCGTGAAATGTGGCAATAGCCTCTTCAAGTTTCAACCAGCCATCACCTCACATGATGACTGGTACCGTATTCACCCAGTTCCCAGGGGTGATCGCGGCTGAGTGAGACGACACACATTCGACTGCGCGGGACATCAAGCGTGCGGGAAGTCACCTCGACGAGCTGTTTCCATTTGTGAGCGAACCCGCAGTCTCCTCTCAGCACGAAAGGTACTCACTGCTGGGTTGAAATTTCCCGGAGCGAACGCGAGACTGCAACGTGTCAGATCCGAGTAGAAAGATGAGCTACTGATGCTACTGACTCGACGGTGATCGTCGGGAACGCTTCATCGAGCAGACGGGCGTTCGGATGGAGCTCGCTTGGTATATCACCAATGCTCCGATACGCGTGGACAAATACGACTGTGCGAGCATCTGGGATGTTCTTCTCCACCGAGAGCAGTGCCCGTAGCATGACATGGATCTGAATCGGGGGATATAAGCAGTGGCAGATCGGAAACATTTCGCGAACGCACGTCGTCGTCCTTTATCACCACCGCGCACCGGCGCCTGACTCCGCCTGCCAGCTGTCTCATCGCCATCGCGGACGGCTAGCAGATAACAGAACGAGTCCATGCTCGGCTGTGCTGTCATCGTGGGCAACGCGACAAAAACTACGAGGAAAGACACCGAAAAAACGACAAGCGCTATGGCCTGTACACACACAAACGACAAACCAAAGCCAGAGCGAAGGCGGGGAGCCAGCGTACGCGAGTACAACGTTGCCTACCCAGGTCACAATGACGACCACAAAGGCCACGAGAAGAGTAAACGTCCCCGAGTGTGGTGGGCGAGACAGGCAGGGTCGATTCACCTTGAGAAGGAGAGAAGAAACTGCGAACTGAGAAGCAGCATTCGAGGTCAAGCAACGTTTTTTGACAGTAATTCGTACGACTCACGAGGAGGATTTGGAATAAGAACGTTACTGAAAACACGTACGAGACGGTCGAGAGGCTCATCCCCGAGTCAACATAGAGTACGAGCGACAATCCCGAAGAAAATAGTGTCGCAATTGTTGGCTGCCCGTTAGCGGAGCCTCAGGCTGAACCAACGGGGTAGAACATGATCACTGAGGGGGATCGTAGAACTGTCAGCAACTCCAATCACCATATATCGCACATTGTGGGACTGACTGGGCCATGCGGTCAAGAAGTTGAATAGTGGTGACTGTTCCGGTCATCACGCTACCGAGGAGCACAGATACAGTGTCGATTGATACCAAAATGCGAAAGCCAGCTCCCGCCGGCGAGGCTACCGAGGGCCGACAAGACATTGATGCCGACTGGAAGCAGCGCGCATGCCAAGAAGCAGAGCACGGTGTTGAGGAGAGCAGAGGCGATGATGAGGTTTCGCAGAATCGCGGGGTAATCTTTGGGGCGGATGACCTCGATATAAGACGGCGTGCATTCGAACCCTATAACGGCGTGTGAATCGCATGACGTTTGTTACGAGAAAATGGGCGCAAGCCACACCTGTAACACCGAGGAACGCCACACACGCCGTAAAATATCGCCCGGCAGTATCGCGGCAGGAGTAGCGCCCAATTCTGTTTCAGGGTCACAGATGAGGGTCGTTGGTGGCCCAATGAACGACACTCGCAACCGCGAGTGCGGCCATCACTATCACCTAGGTGTACGTACGGTCGTCAGGGGTCATATAAAAAGTCGTGAAAGGGGACGTGCGTGGAATACGAATACGGCGGCTGTCTCAGACGCGCTTTCTCTGATCCCGCAAGGGCGAGAACTCCAAGCGCAATGAGGAATAGAACCATCAGCATGCTCGCCGAGATGGGTGTATCTCGGCACTTAGAAGGCGCTCGCAGTCGCTGCGGAGACCGTGAACGTAGCTACCGCATCCAAAAGGGTGGCTGCTGCCCCAACCAGGAAAGCATCTTCCCCGAAAATTGCGGTTCCTGAGAGGATGATGTGACTTTTGGGAGGGGTTCGCGCAGATCGAGAAAATGTAACGTACGATCCGTTGATGCGTACGGTTGAAGCAAACTCGAGCAGCAACGGCCGGAAGAAAAGGAGCAGAGAAGCCGTCAACAAACACTGCGATGAGTATATCCCTACAAGCGAAAAAAATGAATTATTGGGATGATGGATGGAAGCAGTCTGGGGGGGGGGAGCGTACCAGCAGCGGCAACGAGGGGAAACGCGTAGAAAACGCTTCCAGACACGTCATTGCCTGAGACGGACATGGCGGCGAGATGTCTGGGCACCTCGTGCGGGCCTTTGAGCCGCGTTTATGCATCCTTCAAGACCTCGGAGAGATATTCAAGTACCACGTCTCGCCCCATCCCTAGTAAATGAAGCGCCGTATAAGACAAAAAAGGGCAAGGTATGACGCCGGGGGGGGGAGGAAGAAGCAGTAATAATCAGCGCAAATCCCACTTGGCGTTAAGGTGCGGCACGCGAGAATGAGGGACATTCGTCTTGAGGCTGTTCATTCGTTCAGACGCGCATGTTTGAACTCCCGATGACTGAAAATAAAATACCATGCGGAACTCACTCTGCACGAACGAAGGCGGACTTTGACTTTGACGCGTAGCGGCCGTGGCGGTGGCAAGACCACTGTGACCGCCATTCTTCACCTTCACGCGACGCGCCGACTCGGAACGATCGTACTCGCTAGTCGCCGGCAGCGTCGCGTCGCGGTGGCGAGGAAACTCGAGTTCCCCATCCCGATTGGCAGCACTACTTGTTGTAGTAGTAGTAGCCTGGCCTGGAGTGGAGGCGGACTACAGATCGTGCTCCAGAAAGGGGGGATCACTGCCAGTGGCACTGGCCCGGGCGCGTGACAGTCCATTCCCGACGCCTGCACGTCTTTCCCAGAGGAAGAACATAAACGATAACGTTATAGCCACACACGACTAGTGTTGCCGCCAGCTGGTGCTAGCCGGTTCAAGTTGGGAACTTGTCGTCGGCTTGCACTGTCAAGTTCACACGGGTGCAACTTGCAAGCTCGGAAGCCCGCGAACCGGTTGCCCCACCAATCACAATATTAGAATTTCCATCTTTTCCGCAACTGGGCCGAGTTCATGGAATCTGCCTGGTTAAGAATATACCCAGATTACGTACAAAAGAAAAGCACGAGCGAGCCAATGGGCTGATGGATGCATCAGGGGTTGAAATAATCTACTATCAATATCTAGATCACCTTTACAAGCTACAGTACACCGGTCAAACTTCAAGTTGTGGTTTCAGTCCAAGCCAAGTTACGGAAATATCAAGCCATCTTCAATTCACACTGGTGTCAACTCGACTTGACGGCAACACTAACTCTATGCAATAAATTGCCAATAATGTAGTGTGCTGTCATAACAACCAGTAAATTGGATTGTTATTGCGTAGGCACGAGGTAGACTAGTAATCTATGTAATACAGTCGACTCTCATATAAGACATACCCCTTGGTCACTCGGAAGGGTAACTACAAGGAGATGAGGTTGACCGGACCTCATTCCAAATATCAATATAACATCCTTCTTTTATTGTAGATTGGTCCAGAGCACTTGGTATGAGTTGTGATAGAAATAGGGCATGACCGAAGGGTATGCCTTATATGAGAGTCGACTGTATACAAGCATACAGTAGTACTACAGATGAGGTGGTGTGTGGCTCTCAAGGGGAGCCTGAGTCCAGGAGTCTATCTCGATAAATGTCAGCCCGGAGTCAAGTGGACCCGGGCCCTTTCTACTCCGTTTCCGGCCTTTCTAAGTTGTGAGAGTTGCTTTATGGCTCTATCACCATGAGACGACCCCCACGTCCTTACAAGCAAAAGCTTGTGGACCAGGCGGGTATCACCATTAACTCCGGAGAGGTCTATTGATGCGTTCTTCAAGATCGAGTGGTAACATATCCTGCGCGATAACATTAACGTTCAGCCCGAGGGGTAGACTCAGACAAGGGCACCTCGATTGCGGCGAGTGCCTGGTCAGCTGCCTTGGAAAATTCCGTGGCGAGTGTATTTCGTCCCCAGAAGGGCCTGGCGATCACGCATTGCCTGATCTCCTCGGCGCTAGTGAAAGACTTTACTCAAAACCTTTTCCATGATCGCAATAAGAAATGGACACTCACTGCTGCATCCGATCCATGACCAAGTTGTGACGATCAGGGTGTATTCGGTTCCCGAAAGTGTTGAGCAGATTCTGGGTCCGTGATAATTGCTGGACACCGCGTTCGACTCGTCTCTGCCCGGGCCAGCGTGGTCTCCAGTGGGTGGGGAGACACATAGCTTCAAAGCGCGATTATTAGGTATTGGGGAGGGGTGTGTGAGAGGGCCAGTGGGAGGTGCAGTCATTGGTGCGGATCTTAACTGCGCCTCGCAAGATTATTTATTATAATTTTTTTGCTCTTACTTATCCGCGTCCTGAGCTAGCTCAGAGGCTTACGTGTATTGAATTAATCAAAAAACACCGTACTGCCTTTCGTTCACACAGCCAGCCAGAGCAGCCCGAGGGAGAGCCGTAAGTTACTAATGAATAGTGCCAGTGAGCGAGGATCCAACATCTCTCCCGATCGGTCGTGCGCCTGACGATAAGCCGCGACGCTTCGATTTTTGTGGCGGCCAAATTCACACGGGTAGCGTTTCATCATCGAACCCAACCCGGGCCGCAGGGGGGAGCCACCACGACCAGAAGAAAGCTGCCGGCTGCGTCCTTGTATTAGTTACATGCTATGGTATATGATAGGTAGGCCGGAAAGTGCGATGCACGAGCCTAGGGATGAAAAGAAAACAAACTCAAACCGCCCCAGCGGAATTCGGTTCAACAATGAAACATCCAAGTCCGCGACGATCGACACCAGAGGTGAGATGAACCTGCGATATGGCGAAACAAGTGGTCAGCGAAGCGCGGAAGATCCTGTAAAGGCGATCACATCGTGCCCGAGGCCACCGCCTTCTTATTGTTACTCCTTAGGGCAACACACGGCATGTCCATTTACTAATTGTATCAGGGTATGTCGGTGCGATACGTGGCATAGGCAGAACTAAGTGTTATTTAGGCGAGCAACTTACGGGTACCTACGTGAATCTACGTTATCAGAAAGACGTTTCATTCAAGCGTGAGACCCTCAAAGTCACTCCGTCTCGGCGATGGTATTCTGCATGGGGATAGTCGAAGGCTTCGATAGCGCGCCAGGAGTCGGGCTATCAACACTGGAGACATTGCATGGTCCCAAACTTGCTCGTGGGTATATCAGATCGCGTAGAAAGATCTATTGCGAGGACCAGGACGTATTGACTTATACCGTATGGGTCGTAAATATTCATAAATTTATATTTGAAATCGTGAAATGTGGTGAGAGCCTCTTCAAGCTTCAGCCAGCTATCACCTCACATGATGACTCGTATGCCCCCGTATTCAGCCAGTTCCCAGGGGTGATCGCGGCTGAGTGAGACGAGGTGGGAAGCCAGCGTACGCGAGTACAACATTGCCTACCCAGGTTACAATACGACCACAAAAGCCACGAGAAGAGTAAACATCCCCGAGTGTGGTGGGCGGGACAGGCAGGGTCGATTCACCTTGAGAAGGAGAGAAGAAACTGCGAACTGAGAAGCAGCATTCGAGGTCAAGCAACGTGTTTTGACAGTAATTCGTTCGACTCACGAGGAGGATTTGGAATAAGAACGCTACTGAAAACACGTACGAGACGGTTGAGAGGCTCATCCCCGAGCCAACATAGAGTACGAGCGACAATCCCGAAGAAAATAGTGTCGCAATGTGTTGGCTGCCCATTAGCGGGAGCCTTAGGCTGAACCAGTGGGGTAGAGCATGATCACTGAGGGGGGACCGCACAACTGTCAGCAACTCCAATCACCATATATCGCACATCAGGGGACTGACTGGGCCACGCAGTCAAGCAGTTGAATAGTGGTGACCATTCCGGTCATCGCTCCACCGAGGAGCACAGATTTAATATCAAAATGCGAAGCCAGCTCCCGCCGGCAAGGTCACCGAGGGCCGACAAGACGTTGGTGCCGCCGACAATGGTGCCAACTGAAAGCAATGCACATGCCAGGAAACAGAGCACGGTGTTGCGAAGAGCAGAGACGATGATGAGGTTTCGCAGAATTGCGGGGTAATCCTTGAGGTGGATAACCTCTATACAAGACGGGGTGCATTCGAACCCTACAACGGCGTGTGAATCGCATGACGTTTGTTACGAGAAAATGGGCGCTGGCCGCACCTGTAACGCTGAGGAATGCCACACACGCCGTAAAATATCGCCCAGGCGGTTTGGATCTACGATGCATGGAGTAGCGCCAATTCTGTTTCAGGGTCACAGAATGAGAGTCGTTGGTAGCTCAATGAACGACACTCACAACTACGAGTGCGCCCATCACTACAGTATCATCTAGGTGTACGTACGGTCGTCAGGGGGTTCCATTTATTGATGTGAAAAATCGTGAAAGGGGACGTGCGTGGAATACGAATACGGCGGCTGTCTCAGACGCGCTTTCTCTGATCCCCGCAAGGGCGAGAACGCCAAGCGCAATGAGGGATAGGGACCGTCAGCATGCTCGCCGAGATGGGCATGGCGTGTATCTCGGCACTTAGATAGGCGCTCGCAGTCGCTGCGGAGACCGTGGACGTAGCTACCGCATCCAAAAGGGTGGCTGCTGCCCCAACAAGGGAAAGCATCTTCTCCGAAAATTGCGGTTCCTGAGAGGATGATGTGACTTTTGGGAGGGGTTCGCGCAGATCGAGAAAATGTAACGTACGATCCGTTGATGCGTACGGTTGAAGCGAGCTTGAGCAGCAACGGCCGGAAGAAAAGGAGGAGCAGAGAAGCCGTCAACAAACATAGCGGTGAGTATATCCCTACAAGCAAAAAATAAATAATTGGAATGATGGCTGGAAGCAGTCCGGGGGAGCGTACCAGCAGCGGCGGCGACGAGGGGAAACGCGTAGAAAACGCTTCCAGACAGGACATTGTCTGAGACGGACATGGCGGCGAGATGTTTGAGCACCTCATGCGGGCCTTTGAGCCGCGTTTCTGCATCCTTCAAGCCCCCGGAGAGATATACAAGTACCGCATCTCGCCCCATCCCTAGCAAATGAAGTGCCGTATAAGACAAAAGAGGGCAAAGTATGACGCTGGGGGGGGGGGGAGGAATCACCGCAAACTCCCACTTGGCGTTAAGGTGCGGCACGCGGGAATGAGAGACCTTCATCTTGAGACTGTTCATTCGTTCAGACGCGCGTGTGTTTGAATTCCCGACGATTGAAAATAAAATACCATGTGAAACTCGCTCTGCACGAACGAAGGCGGCCTTTGACTTTGACGCGGAGCGGCCGTGGCGGTGGCAAGACCACCGTGACCACCATCCTTCACCTTCACGCGACGCGCCGACTCGGAACGATCGTACTCGCCAGTCGCAGGCAGCGTCGCATCGCGGTGGCGAGGAAACTCGAGTCCTCCATCCCGATTGGCAGCACTACTTGTAGTAGTAGTAGTAGTAGTAGTAGTACCCTAGCCCGGAGCGGAGGCGGACTACAGATCATGTTCTAGAGGGGGGTCACTGTCAGTGGCACTGGCGCGTGACAGTCCATTCCTGACGCCTGCACGTCTTTCCCAGAGGAAGAACCTGCCATAAACGAAAAAGTTATAGCCACACACGACTTTGACTTTTGAGAAGACGGCAGGTGCAGTTGGTGGTTCAAAACTTCCTTTTTGCGTCATCCGACGGTCGTGAAGGACTAGATCACGTGGTTGCGCACCATCGCTCCGAGTCGCCGAGGAGCGCGTTGTACTTGAGAGTCGAGACCCTACACGCAAGCAACATGCATCCAGCTCGCGACTTTGCGTTTTCCACTATTTCCAGCCTGGTCATCAATGCCGTTTCATTTTACAAATAAGGAATGTCGTAGTTAACAACCGCGCTGTGTGAGACATGGTCCCAGCGAGGCGACAACATCCGGCAGTGCCTAGGCTGTGTGCTACATGCATCGCTCGGTTCGGTAGTAATACAGTATGCCCAAAGGGAGCGACTGTGGTCATGAGGGGACTAGCCGGGCTGCCTCCCAGAGCCGAAGACCACGGCGCACTGGCAAGCCCAGGCCATGCGATAGTGTGCTGTCATGACAACCAGTAAATTGTATTATTAATGCGTAGGCAGAGGTAGGGGCTAATCTATGTAATGTACTGTACTGTACAAGGCCGTACAGTAGTACTACATATAAGGTGGTGGGTGGCTCCCAAGGGGGGTCCAGGAGTGCATCACGATATGTGTCAACCCGAAGTCAAGTGGACCCCTTTCTGCCCGTTTCTGACCTTTCTACGTTGTGGGGGTGTTGTTCTATGGCTCTATTACCACGTAAGCAAAGGCTTGCGGACCAGGCGGGTACCCGATTAACTCCGAAGAGGTCTATTGATAGGTTCTTCAAGATCGAGTGGCAGCACGTCCTGCACGATAACATTAGCTGCTCGTTCAGTCCGAGGAGTACATTCAGACAAGGGCACCTCGATTGCGGCGAGCGCCTGATCAGCTGCCTTGAAAATTCCGTGCGGTTGCGTCTCGTGCCCAGAAGGGCTTGGCGATCACGCATTGCCTGATCTCCTTAGCACTAGTGAAGACTTTCCTCAAAACCTGGTTTTGGATGGTCGCATAGGAAAGGACACTCACTATTGCATCCGGTCCATGATCAGGTTGTGATAACTGGGGTCTATTCGGTGCCCGAAAGTGTTGAATAGGTGTTGGGCCCGTGACAATTGCTGGTCGCCGCGTTCGACTCGTCTTTGCCCGGGCCAGCGTGGTCTCCAGTGGGTAGAGAGATCCATGGTTTCAGAGCACGATTATTCGGTGTTGGACTCAGTTGAAGAGGAGTGTGTGAGAAAGGGTCAATGGGGGTGTAGTCGTCGGTGCGGATCTTACAGAAGCTGTCCAATGCAGGTTGTTATAAATTTCTACTTATCCGTGTCTGAGCTAGCTCGGAGGCCCACGTGTACGTGTATGGCACAAATAAAATTAAAAAAAACTCCGTACGAAAGTATGTATGCAATGACACAGCCAGCCCGGAAAGTCGGGAGGCCGTCGGGAGACCGTCAAGTGACGGGTTCATATCAGAGATAAGCGAGGATCCCGATCAGTCATATGCGACTAAGGCGCGCCCCGATTTGTGGCGGCCAAAATTCACACGGGTTCGCGTTTCGTCGTCGAAACCACTGGCAACCCCGGGTCGCAGGGGGGAGCTGCCGACCGCGTCCTTGTATTGGTTACATACTATGATATATGATAGGTAGACCGGAAAGTGCGATGCACGAGCCGAGGGATGAAAAGAAAACAAACTTAAACCGCCCCAGCGCCGGAACTCGGTTCACAACTGAAACATCCGCAACGATTGACGTCAGGGGGTGAGATGAACTGCGATATGGCGAAACGAGCTGCCAGCGAAGCGTGGCAGATCCGGTAAAGCCGATCACATCGTGCCACCGCCTTCTAAAAACAGAAAGACAGGCCCGGCGACTACTCGCCAGTGGGGCAACGTACGGCATGTCCATTCACTAATTGTATCAGGGTATGTGCTATACGCAGCATAGGCAGAATTGAGTGCGATTTATGCGAGCAGCTTACGTGTACCTACGTGAATCTACGTTATCAGAAAGACGTTTCATTACAGTAAATGCGTGAGACGTTAAAGAGAGCTCGGATGCCCCCGATATCCCTCAAGATCACTCCGTCTCGGTGATGGCATTCTGAATGGGGATACTCGAAGACTTTGACAGCGCGCCAAGAGTCAGGCCATCAACACTGGAGACATTGCATGGTGCCAAACTTGCTCGTGGGTTTACCAGATCGCGTAGAAAGATCTATTGCGAGGAGCAGGGCGTATTGACTTATACCGTATGGATAGTAGATATTCATAAATTCGTATTCGAAATCGTGAAATGTGGCGATAGCTTCAAGTTTCAGCCAGCTCTATCCCCTCACATGATGACTCGTATGCCCCCGTATTCAGCCAGTTCCCAGGGGTGATCGCGGCTGAGCGAGACGACACACATTCGACTGCGCGGGACATCGAGGGTGCGGGAAGTCGCCTCGACGAGCTGTTTCCATTTGTGAGCGAACCCACAGTCTCCTCTCAGCACGGAAGGTACTCACTGCTGGGTTGAAATTTCCCGGAGCGAACGCGAGACTGCAACGAGTCAGACCCGCGCAGAAAGATGAGCTACAGATACTACTAACTCGACAGTGATCGTTGGGAACGCTTCATCGAGCAGACGGGCGTTCGGATGGAGCTCGCTTGGTATATCACCGATGCTCCGATACGCGTGGACAAATACGACTGTCCGAGCATCTGGGATGTTCTTCTCCACCGAGAGCAGTGCCCGCAGCATGACATGGATCTGAACCAGGGAATATAAGCACGGTGGTAAATCGGAAACACTTCCCAAATCACGAACGCACGTCGTCGTCCTTTATCCATACACAGACACGCGCAGCACGGCGGGACTTGTACCACAATATTAACCGGCGCTGCCAGCCCCGTGTTATCGCCCATCGCGAAAGCGGGCTAGCAGAATAGGAGAACAGAACGAGTCTCATGATGCTCGGCTGTGCGGTCATTGCGAGCAACGCGACAAAAACTACGAGGAAAGACACCGAAAAAACGCCGAGCGCTATGGGCCTGTACACACAAACGGTAAGCCATAGCCAGAGCGAAGGCAGGAAGCCAGCGTACGCGAGTACAACGTTGCCTACCCAGGTCACAATGACTACCACAAAAGCCACGAGAAGAGTAAACGTCCCCGAGTGTGGTGGGCGGGACAGGCAGGGTCGATTCACCTTGAGAAGGAGAGAAGAAACTGCGAACTGAGAAGCAGCATTCGAGGTCAAGCAACGTATTTCGGCCGTAATTCGTTCGACTCACGAGGAGGATTTGGAATAAGAACGCTACTGAAAACACGTACGAGACGGTCGAGAGGTTCATCCCCGAGCCAACGTAGAGTACGAGCGACAATCCCGAAGAAAATAGTGTCGCAATGTGTTGGCTGCCTGTTAGCGGGAGCCTTAGGCTGAACCAGTGGGGTAGGACATGGTCACTGAGGGGGGGACCGCACAACTGTCAGCAACTCCAATCACCATATATCGCACAAAAGGAGACTGACTGGGCCATGCGGTCAAGCAGCTGAATAGTGGTGACTGTTCCGGTCATCACGCCACCGAGGAGCACCGATACAGCATCGACTAGTACCAAAATGCGAAGCCAGCTCCCGCCGGCGAGGCTACCGAGGGCCGACAGGACGTTCGTGCCACCGACAATGGTGCCAACTGGAAGCAGCGCGCATGCCAAGAAGCAGAGCACGGTGTTGAGGAGAGCAGAGACGATGATGAGGTTTCGCAGAATTGCGGGGTAATCTTTGGGGCGGATGACCTCGATATAAGACGGCGTGCATTCGAACCCTGCAACGGCGTGTGAATCGCATGGCGTTTGTTACGAGAAAATAGGCGCAAGCCACACCTGTGACGCCGAGGAACGCCACACACACGCCGTAAAATATTGACCGGGCGGTTTCCATCGACGATGCAGGGCGTAGCGCCCAATTCTGTTTCAAGGTCACAGAATGGGAATCGTTGGTAGCCCAATGAACGATACTCGCAACCGCGAGTGCGGCCATCACTATCAACTAGGTGTACGTACGGTCGTCAGGGGGTTCCATTTATTGATGTGAAAAATCGTGAAAGGGGACGTGCGTGGAATACGAATACGGCGGCTGTCGCAGACGCGCTTTCTCTGATTCCTGCAAGAGCGAGAACGCCAAGCGCAATGAGGAACAGGACCGTCAGCATGCTCGCAGAGATGGGCATGGCGTGTATCTCGGCACTCAGATAGGCGCTCGCCGTCGCTGCGGAGACCGTGGACGTAGCTACCGCATCCAAAAGGGTAGCCGCTGCCCCAACAAGGGAAAGCATCTTCCCCGAAAATTGTAGGAGGTAGACGTAGTTCCTGAGAGGATGATGTGACGTTTGGGAGGCGTTCGCGCAGATCGAGAAAATGTGACGTACGATCCGTTGATGCGTACGGTCGACGCGAGCTCGAGCAGCAACGGCCGGAAGAAAAGGAGGAGCAGAGAAGCCGTCAACAAACACAGCGGTGAGTATATCCCTACAAGCCAAAAAAAAAACGGTTGGAATGATGGCTGGAAGCAGTCCGGGGGGGGGGGGGGGAGCGTACCAGCAGCCGCGACGACAAGGGGAAACGCGTAGAAAACGCTTCCAGACACGTCATTGCCTGAGACAGACATGGCGGCGAGTTGTCCGAGCACTTGGTGCGGGCCCTCGAGCCGCGTTTCTGCATCCTTCAAGTCCTGGGGAGAGATATCCAAGTACCGCATCTCGCCCCATCCCTAAGCAAACGAAGCGCCGTATAAGACAAAAAAGGGACAAGGGGGGGGGGGGGAAAGAATCACCGCAAACTCCCACTCGGCGTTGAGGTGCGGCACGCGAGAATGAGAGACCTTCATCTTGAGACTGTCGGCGCCGCGATCCCGGCGCTGACGACGGACGATCTGCGATACAGCCATTCATTCATTCGTTCCCTCAGACGCGCGCGTGTTGAATTCCCGATGACTGAAAATAAAAACGTACCATGTGGAACTCGCTCTGCGCGAATGAAGGCGGACTTGCGGCCGTGGCCGTGGCAAGACCACCATCCTTCGCCTTCGCGCGACGCGCCGACTCGGAACGATCATCGTACTCGCCAGTCGCCGGCAACGTCGCGTCGCGGTGGCGAGGAAACTCGAGTCCCCCATCCTGGTTAGTAGCACTACTTGTAGCAGTAGCAGCCTGACCCGGAGCGGAGGCAGACGACAGATCGTGCCCTGGGGAGGAGATCACCGCCGGTGCCACCGACGCGTGACAGCCTGAGTCCGAGTCCAGTCCCACGGGCGTCCGAGTCTGCACGTCCGAGTCTTTCCCAGAGGAAGAAGAACCTGCCATAAACGATGACGTTATAGCTACAAACGACTTTTGACTTTTGAGAAGACGGCAGCCGGTGCGAAGTCTGAGACAGGGGGTACAGTTAGTGGTTCAAAAACTTCAAAACTTCCTTTTGTGCGTCAAACTTAGGGTCATCCGACGGTCGTGAAGGACTCGATCACGTGGTCGCGCACCGTCGTTTGCCGAGCAGCGTTAACTTCTCAATTGAGACCCTACCTGCGTCCAGCTCGCGATTTTGGGTTTTCCACTATTTCCGGCCTGGTCATCAATGCCGTTTCATTATGCAAAAAGGGAATGTCACGGTTAACAACCACGCCGTGTGAGACATGGTCCCGGCGCGGGGCGACAGCATCTACGATCTTCCGGCGACATACACGAACAACATACAACGTTCCCTGCGACAATGACATTGCTTTTTTCACTTCTCGTTTTTGTCCAGCGATTACCTACTTCTGCTCCCACTTAGGCTGCGGCTGCGTCGTGGACGGTAAGGTTGGCTGTGGCCTCCGCAAGTTCGTTGACGTGGGCGTGAATAAGCTTTGTAACCTAGATAGATAGACAAGCGAGTTATTAGAAACGGGATGGGATGCAACGACAACCGAACCTTTCCGATAGCTACTGTCTTTCCTGGAAGAAAGGGTCAGTAAGTAAATCAAACGGCAAAATCGATGACACTCGCACCTTCATCGCGTAGCGTGAAACGACCAAGCTGAGGGTAATCGACAAAGCGTTCTATACATATGTGTGCGGTCGTCTCTATTAAAGCGACGATCCGCTGGCCCTTCTTCGCAAACTGTGGGGGCTTCTTTGACTTGCGGCCAGTCGTCTTGTCAAAGTAGTGCAAGAGCGCCTATGTCCGTGTCAGCCGTGCGTGGATAGGATAGACTCAATCGCAACGTACCGAGAGCGTTACCTCCTCCGCGAGGGTATGCACGTGCAAGACGGCAGAGTATCCAGCGCAGATGATGTTTTTGTGGTCCAGAATGGCGAGCTGCGCCTCGAACTGGCGCACGGCGTGCACCGGCTTCTGCGGGCTGGTGAGCAAGAAGCCAGGGCTGATATCGTCGTCCTCGACGCCGCGCAGGCGGATGCGCACGTTGTCCCCAGAGACGGCGAGGTTCACCTCGTCTTCCAATTCGTTGTAGATAGCGGCGACCTCGACTTCGTCCTTGTTCGGCATGAGCAGGAGCGTGTCGCCCTTGCGGATATGACCCGATTCGAGCTTGCCGACGGCGACAGTGCCCATATCCTTGTATTTTTCTGAGATTGGAATCATGACAGGAGACTTCATCTTGCGGTCGACCATCGGCATCTTGTCGAGCTGTTCGAGGAGCGAAGGTCCGCTGCAAATAAATTATATTCAACTTGACAAGAAAAGCATGGAAATTTTTTGATAACGCACTCCCACCACGAACAAATAGATTTGCTAACGCGATCCTTGAGATTTGCACCGGTATATGCGGACACGGGCACCCAAGAGACATCCGTCTTGGCGTTGAAACCTGCGCCACGCACGAAGGACGTGAGCTTGTCCTTGATCTCTTCGAAGCGGGCCTTTTCCCACTTGACCGTGGGGTCGTCCATCTTGTTTATAACGACGACGACCTTGTTCACGCCGGCGGTCTTGACGAGCATGATGTGCTCGCGCGTCTGGCCGCCCCTCTCGAAGCCGGTCTCGAACTCGCCCTTGCGCGCAGAGATGACGAGGAGGGCGACGTCCGCCTGTGCGGCGCCAGAGATCATCGAGGGCACGAAGGTCTTGTGGCCCGGAGCATCGAGGATGGTGTACCGCCGCGCGGTGGTCTCAAAGTAGGAGCGGCCGACCTCGACGGTCTTGCCCTTGGAGCGCTCCTGGGGCGTCGAGTCGAGGGCCCAGGAGAGATACCAGGTCTCCCGGCCGGCCTCCTTCGCCTCACGCTCGTACTTTTCCATCGTGCGCTTGTCGATCGTCCCGCACAGGTAGAGAAGGTTCCCGCCCATCGTGCTTTTCCCGGCGTCGACGTGCCCGATAAAGACGATGTTCAAGTGCTCCTTGACTGTCAACTCGTCAAGACAAGAAAAAAAAAAGGAGAACGGGGCTGGAGAGGAGTGACGCACTGTCGCCGAATAGATCCTCCAACACTTCCTGATCGGCGACCGCCGCCACCTCCTGCGCCACGGCAGCCGTGTCTGTCTTTGCGCGGCCCATCGTGAAGGTCTTGGATGATGGCGTGGCAGAGGACGGTGCGGGCGAAGCATTGCCTGGCGTCCGTGACGGTGTGGTAGTAGACGATGAGGGGGCAGCCTTGGTATGTTGCACATGCGGCTTGGCTGCAGGTGGAGCAACGGTTGATGAGGCACGAGCGGGCTCTGGTTCGCGAGCTGCAGGCGGGTGTGCTGCGGGGGCAGGCTTTGATGAACCGCCGATGTTGAGACTGATGGTTGGTGGAGGGGCAGGTGGTGCGTCGGGCTCTTCAGGACGAGTGAATGGAGTCGGGGGAGGCTGCTGTGTCGATGGTGGAACAAACCTCTTTCCTGGAACGAATTCGAAAGCACCAGCGTTGAGTTTACTCATTTTCTACCCGAGAATAGATCGAGGATGATGATGAGGATACGTATGAGATGAGCAAACAAGGAAAAAGTAGATCTAATCTCGGTCCGACACGGCCGGCGATACAATTCTACGTCGCTCTTATTCTTCGTGCCCATCCGTCTACAACATCCTTGTCTAAATTCACATCGTGCACAGCTCGCAAGTGCCGGCGCAAGTCATACGCGCGCCCAAACACGTACTCACACGGCGCCGCATCACCCCACAAACTCGTGCTTTCCACACTGAATGTCAATGAAAGACCTTCCATTGCTGGATGCGGGCATTTCAATCCCGCTTGCTGCCGGCTGCCCGTTCCGCATATGCGACCCCGGTAATCTCGTTGATAGTGCAAGTGCCAGGCAATAGATGGCGCCGCTTCTTGGGCCGAGGACGCTCGACCTCGCTTGACTCTCCATCGGCATCCGCTTGTTGCTCGCCATCTTCGGCTTCAACTCGATCATTACCGTGCCCACGAGCTTGGTGCCGTTGCAAGATATGCTTGTAGCCAAAGGCGCGACCACACCCTTCCACGGCACAAACAAAGTCACGCCGCCCTAGATGAGTAATAGCATGGTGCGTCGTGAGTGCCTTTTTCTGCCAGAGTTCAGACATCACCATAAGAAGATATGAGCGCAGTTAATACGTACGGATTTAAAGTCCTTCGTACAACCCTCCATCTCACACTTCCAGTCGCGCCCGACCTCGCCTCCCCGTCGCCGTTTCCGTGGCGGTGCATCTTCCTCCTCTGAGCCTCCGTGTTCATGCTCACTCATTGCATCCTCGAGTGCTCTTTGTTCGTGTAGCTTCAGATGAGTGCGAAGACCTTTTTGTGCGGAAAACGTCCTGCCTGCACACTCTTCGTGGGCGCACGTTGGCGGGTGTGACGCGCGGATGTGGTGCTGCAGCGCAGTCCAAGTAGGATAATATGCCGATTCGGGTGCAGCTCGACAGACCGAATTCACGCAAGTATATCTCTTTTCTTCAGCGGGCGGTGAGCAGGGTGTAGAGTAGAATAGGGTGCCGCATACCTTCGTGCACCTTGAGATGAGCACTGAGTTTTTGGTTTGTGCTGAAGGACTTGGTACAGTCCCCACGATCACACTGGTACGGCTTTGTCCCAGGTGGTGCATGTTCGCCCACCATGTGGGCTCGTAGCTGGTGGTGCTTGAGGAACGTAGCCACGCACCCTTCATGAGCGCACTACGCAAGCGTTGTCTCATCAGTAGTATTGGGAGGAAAAGGACAAAGCTCTCACCTTGAACAGTTTTTCCCCATGATGTATGACCTCCGTATGCGCTCTCAGGTGCTGGGCAGTCCAAAACCGTTTGTCGCAGCCTGACTCCTCGCAGACAAAAGGTCGATCAGATTTTGGCAGGTGGGAGCGAACATGTGCTTGCAGGTGGGTTTCGCGAAGATATGATTTATTGCACGTCGTGCAAACGAATGGTCGCTTTTTTTTTTCTTCAGTATGACTACGCGGATATATATATGGAGCAGCTTACGTCGCCAGTGTGAGACCGCTCGTGCTCTTCCAGACGAGAGGGCTTGGTGTAGGATTTTTCGCAGCCATCAAAGGTGCATTCATAAATCCGTTTAGAACCACTTGATAAGAATTTCCCGTTCACGATCACAGGTTGGCGAGATGCACCGGGCTTCGTCGCAGGCTCATACTCTGATTCCGAAGCCCCGGACGCGCCGGAGAGGTGAAGGACAAGCGGGTTGGTAACATTGCGCGCCCCGCTGAGTACAGCTGTTGCCGCAAGGACGGGGGAAACAGACATCGAATCTCGAATCACGCGAATCTATACCGCTGAGACTCAGTCGGTGATTATTTGGCTTTGTTGTGATCATAGTAGATTTACTGCTGCCTTGGATCTGACTACAGTCCGACAACAACAAAATGTCGACAACAGATGCCATTGCAATATTTGCAGAGGGTACATTCGAGGACCAGGTATGGAACATTTCCATGTGCCTTGCACTTCTTCGCCGTTGACGAGCGAGCCCACTACAGATGGCCGAGCTCGCAGGGTACGTCTCGCAGAGCCGACCGGAGCCGGAACGCGCATCGTATGTCCAATCAATTCAACAAAAGCTTGCCGTCGAGGAGGGCCAGACGCCCCTGGCAGACGATATCGCACGCCGGAGAGAGGTGTTCTCCGTCGTATTGGGGGATGTCAGGGGGCTAGGCGACGGTGCTGAGCGCGGTGCGTCTCAAATTTTGTCCACCTCGATGCACCGCACTTTTTTTCACCCCTTCTTGAAACAGAGATCGAGGGATTCTTCAACTTGCTGTATGCCCATCTATTAACCTTGTGGCCGATCGACTCTCCAGAAACGAAAAAGCACGTGTCCGACCTCTTACCCATCATCACATCTTCGACGACCGCAGAATCTGCAATCAAGTATCGCATGTGCGTTTCTTGCCTCGCCATGTGTCCTTACCTACCCCCCCTTGCTTATTCCGCTCTAAAAGCCTGTCAAACTTCTTCAATACACTCCCACGACAATCTGCGCTCCGCCTCCCGGTCTATGAGGCGCTCCTCGACCTTGCGAGTTCAAACGATGAGCTGTACATGCTACGAGTCTCCCGCGCCGACGTCGAAAAATGGCTTCAAGAATGGGAGATCGCACCCGCGGAGAAGAGCACCTTCTTAAGCACACTCGTCAACGCCTTCTCAAAAGCAGGACAGCCGTACGTCCCCCCCCTGCCCTTCCCTTCCCACCCCGCTTGACCCGTTAGCCTCTGAAACGTTTAAACCCAGCGACACGGCCTACTACTATAAACTCGCCCACGTTCGCTCGCTGGACCCCGCGTCACAGTCAACGCAGCACGCCGCGCTGGACGCGATCGCCACGGCCGTGTCAAACCCGACGGTATTCGACTTTGACCCGCTCTTCAAGCTCGACGCGGTCCTCGTAACCCAGTCCCATCCGCTCTTCGCGCTCCTCCGGGTATTCCTCAGCGGCGGGCTTGACGACCTGCGCGCATGGCAGCGCGCGCACGCCGACGTCACCGAGTCATACGGTAGCCATCACCCCCTACTCTATACCCGTCTTTCTCTAACGAAAATTTAAATAAATAAAAAAAGGTTTGGACGCCGCCCAGCTCGAGCGCAAAATCCGCCTACTCGCCCTCGCCGATCTCGGCTTTCAAAACATCGGGCAGGACCTCCCATACGCGCACGTCGCCACCACCCTACAAGTGGACCTATCCAAAGTCGAACGCTGGGTCATCGACGGTACGTTTTCCCCCCCCCCCCTCTTCCCCCTCCCGCAGTTTTTGACGCTCCCCCCCCTCTCAGCAATCCGCGCTGGCTTGTTGACCGGCAAGCTCGCACAGCCCGCGCAGACTTTGCGCGTGACGCGCGCCACGGCGCGCGCGTTTGGCCCTCAAGAGTGGGCGTTGCTGGTCAAGCGCCTCGCTGGGTGGCGTGCGGGGATCGCGGGCGTGCTGGACGTCGTCGCGGCTGCGAGACGCAGGAACGACGCCGTCGCGGCGGCCGTGGCGCCTGGCGAGAAGCAGTCGGAGACTACTCAGGGAGAGGCGGCGGGGGCGGCGGCTGTAGAGACCACCGCATGATGTGATGTACTGTACTTATTGGGGGAGTTCAGTTTGAAATAACGTGCGGTCATGAAGCCTGAAAAAATGCTTTTCTTTTCTCGGTGTGAGATCTAGTACGGATCTAGTCAGATGATGAGGTCTAGTATTAGGGTTAGGACATCCAATTATCTGATGTGTGATGATGGCATTGTGAGGCTCTACAACTGTCTACTAGTCTACCACCCCGTCTAGTACAGGCCCGTGGATCCGCAAAAAATCTATCTATCTACCACTCGCCATCGAACCCGTTAAATCCTACGTACCCACCACGAAAGTGAGAACAAGCGAACAGCAGGCAGGAAATGCGACGCACCGCTAAGCAGGAACACGTGGAAATACCGCTTCTTCTCGAGCGACGAGCACCAGTTCCACGCGCTCGTGAGGCGTCCGTCGATGCAGCTCCCCGCATCGTAGAAATTGTCCGCGCCGCTCCCGTCGAACGCGTGCCGAAAAAAGTCGCCGAGGATCTCGAGGTACAGCGCGTCGAGCGAGCCGTACTCGGCGTCGATGTATGCGCGCAGCGCGGGCGAGCCGTACAGCGTCGGCAGCTGGGAGAGCGTGATGCAGATCGGGAGAAGGATGCGGTAGATCTGCGAGTACTTGTCTGTGTGCGTGCGTCGTGCGCTCAGCGGACGTCGCATTTAGTTTGGCTAGGGGAGCCCCGCTTACCGATGAACATGAGCGCGTTTGGCACGTTGTGGTCGCCCATGTGGATGACGGAGGAGCCCACCCAACCGCCGAGACCCTTTTGCGCGCGGTTGAGGATCGCGTGCATCATGCGCGACGTCTTGGGAGCTGCTTGCACGCGGTTCAAGCCCTGGCCCGTGTCGCGCAGACGGTACGGGACGGTCTCGGAGAGCAAGTCTTGCTCGGCCAGCGACCAGAGGTGGAACATGTCTAAAGAGAATGAGCGTCAGATCTCAGAGTCGGAGGACTGGCGGGCGCACCGTGCAGAATTTCACGCCACAATGCTAGACTCTGCATCACGTAGGCGTACTGCCTCGCGTGGTCGTGCGATAGGCGCGCGCCGCCGCGTCCGCTTCGTATGGCGAGGCTGTCTGCGTTCTTTTTATCCCGCACTTGCGTTGGGTGGAAATACTGCTGCAGGTAACCGATCATGCGGTCGCACGGGTCGCGGTTCGTTCGCAAGAACGCGTGGTTGTCCCCTATGCTATACAAAGCTTGACGCACGACCTCCTGGGGGAGTTTCGGTGGCCGGCAGTACTTGGCGGAAAGTGTCTCGATCGCACGTTCCTTTGCCTTGATATCGCGCTGGATCTCCCGCCTGCTCCGCTTCCCCGAGATGATCTCCTGCGTGGCGGCCGTGATGAGAGGGTCGCGCAGCAGGTCGAGCACCCCATGTTGATCAAGCAGTCCGTGTACTGTCTTGATCGGTGTAACGCAAGTGAACCCAAGCATCTCACGGACCTCCGGTGTCTGGCTGTCCTAGAGGCGGCATTAATGCACCCATCGCACACACCTTGGATGGACGCACCTGCAGCAGGTATACAAGCTTCCCGTAAGTCGTGCGCATCTTGTCGGGGTTCATGATTTTGTGTCGGCGACCGAGTTCGAAAACTTGTTGAAAAAATTGTGCGTTCGAGGCGAAATCACGGTCAGTGAACAGCTCCTGGCCTTGCTTGTAGTCGGCGGCAAGGACAAGGCCGGAAAGAATCGCGCAAAGCTCGCGGATCTGATGTACAATGCGCCTGGCCTTGCTCATACCAAATCCTAGGGTATCTATTTTGTCTGTGTATTCGGAAACTTGCAGCGCCGCATCGAGTAAACGCAAATATTTGCGTTCCCCGAGCGTCAAGCGTAAGGGTATAAATTTTGCGCGCTCGACGAACCACTCTCCTGGGTCCGTGCCCAAGGCAGGTTGTGAGCTAAGAACGATGTCGGAGATAGGCACGGAAGGCGGGATGGGATCCGCGTCACCTTCTGCCTCGCTATCTTCCATTTCAACCTACGCCGGATGTCAAAACAGCCCTCAAAAGATGGGAAGACCGCACATCTTGCCCGTTCGGCACCGCATGAACGGCCCCATTTTGGGATGGCTTGCTTGGCTTTTTCTCCCCGACCGCCAGGGGCTTTGCCACGTGCTGTTTCCGGCTGCCTTTTCGATGCTGCGCTGCGAAGCATACTTCGCAGTAGTCATCCGCACATGTTTCGCAACACACTTCCGCGGGTTGGTCTGCGGCGCCGACACGTAAATAGACTAACTAGAAGAGGATGATGCCACGCACCCTCGCACTCTACACAGTACCCATGCGCTGCTTCCCGCTCCGCATCCTCTTCATCCCAACCCTCCGGCCTAACATCTGGATGTTCCAATTTCTCGTGGTCATCACCGAGGATGTTCTCCAAGGAAAATAGCGGCCCATTGCCACGCGGCTCGGTCTCTGACAACCCGGAGGATGTCATCGCAGTAAGAACAGACCAAAAACGTTGAATTTTGAGTGTTGATGAGATGGGGACAGTGTAAGCCGAATCGGAGACCTGCACGTCGAAGTCAATCCTGTGAGGTTTCAGAGTCAGCGCAAGCGGCACACAAACATGCCGCTTCCGGCACTTTCTATTACGTCATCAGTCCGTTGACAGGTTGTCAGGGTATTGCCGCCACTTCGCTAGTCAGTAGTACTAAGGTAATAGTATTTGCAAAACTTTGCAACCAGAACGAGGATAGCGTCATTTTCTACTATCATGTGATGACTTGAAACCACGACTCGAACTCCTATAAGGACCCGTGGATAGCTGCCAAGTCCTCTTTGTCCCTGTTGCTCCTTTTGGGGTATCCATGTCCACCATTCACGGGTTTGACGAAGATCCTCCAACTGCCCATCATAATGAGTCAGGTGTACCTCTTTGATCTACTGTATGACTGACACTGCTTTATGTTGGCCAGTGTATACCCTGCCATTGACCCAGCGCCACACTTCTCTGCGCAGACATATCGCGATAAGGTCGTCTTCATAACTGGAGCGTCGCGCGGTATCGGCGCCGAAACAGCACTCACCTACGCTCGTGCTGGTGCATCGGTTGCAATTCTTGCTCGCTGGCAAAGGACGCTTGACGAGAGAGCCTCTGAAATTCGCACCTCCGTTCCAGGTGCCCAAGTATTAGTCGTACCCGCAGACGTCCGTGATGCGGAAGCTGTCAGTGCTGCTGTACAGGCGACGCTCTCTCGCTTCGGTCGGATAGACATAGTCATCGCAAATGCTGGGACTTCTACTAAAATCACTGACCGTAGGTCACCCTAGCTCCGGATCCTGGCGCATCGCGTTTTATCGTGCCACATAGCTCTTCACTTGAAGGATCCAGATGGCTGGTGGAATACCTTTGAGGTCAACATCCGTGGTGTGTACAACACGCTCCGGTAAGTAAGCACGCGTGTTTTAGGCGGCAGCCCATATCTTAAATCTACCTCAGCGCCTCCGTCCTGGCTCTCCAAGCGTCAAAGGGATACTTCATCGCTGTTTCTTCTGTGGGAGCTCAACTCTGCGTTCCTGGCGCCAGCGACTATTGCATCTCGAAGTACGCCCTCAACCGGCTCGTTGAATTCATTGCCGTTGGTGAGTTGTGACTATTGGCGTCGATCTGCGCGATCTCCATCGGCTCAGAACTTCGGAAGAATATCCGCACATCAAGACGTTCTCGTTGCATCCCGGCGAGATCTACACGCAACTCCAG
>WTXC01000185.1:0-38616 GCA_022496195.1 Lactifluus subvellereus
GCAGCATGAGGAAGGCCGTGGAGACTGACCGACTCCCCATTTCGATGGCACATCTGAGGTCTACTGGACTACTGTATCTTCCTTGTCTCGAGGAGTCCACTGGTAAGGTCGCGAGTCCCTGATCAGCGTGAAAATCGGGGAAAAAACGCTGATCAACGGAGGAGGCCAGTTTCTTTCCAATTCCAGTCCACAATCCGTTTCTGAATTTGCCAAATTTGCAATTTCACGACTTTACCCTCCGTCTTATGGTTTATCACTGCCTGTTTGGGATGTATCACTGCGCGTCAGGCGAGCGAATAGCGGTGAGGTTTGCTTCAAGTCAAGTCCCATCTAAGCATTTTCATCTGATTCAAGACCTTTAACGCCATCCGGTGCCCGCGAACATATCTAACTCTGGGCGCTGATGCGAGCCATCGTGGAGGGTGCAGGCATAGCGCGATCAGTGGTAGTGACGGTGGGCCTTTTGAAAATGCACAAAAAGCTTTGAATTGAACCCATTTGCCCCTTGCCCTACAGGTAACAAGCGACATGCCGAATTCGAATCTGAAGTTATCGTGTCGTGTCCATCACACTGGCTCAGACTTCATGTATGCCATATGAATTATTGACTTTGTACTGCACCAGATTTACAAAATGAATTATTTTGTCATCGGTTCCACATCTTACACTGCAGTTCTGCATTCGCTACATCCTTTGTACCCTCATTGGCGTGCTCCGATAGGAACTGCGCAAGTTCGTCATGTCCCTCCTCTGATGCTACTTGGAAAGGCATCTTTCCTTTCTCGTTCTGGATATGCAGATCCGCACCATGCTCGAGTAGGACCTTCGCAACCTGAAGTTCTCCCCAATATGCCGCCCGGTGCAACGGTGTCCAGAGACCCGTCTTCTGTGCGTTCACGCAGGCACCATGGTCAAGCAACAATCGTGCAACTTCCACTTGTCCAAATTTTGACGTGACGTGCAACGGAGTCAATCCAGCCTCGTCCTGCTCATTGACATTCGCGCCTTGGTCAAGTAATAACTGGGCAATGTCGTAATGTCCCTCTGACGATGCCTGCTTGAGCGGACTCCAACGACCCTCATCCAGGTGGTTCATGTTGGCACCGTGCTTCAATAGCAGCTGGGCGGCCTTCAGTCTTCCGTGTTCTGATGCATTAAGCAGTGGCGTTGTCCTCCCCCTGTCTTCCGCGTTTGGGTCTGCGCCACGGACGAGCAGTGATCTCACGAGCATGGCGTCTCCATGTTGCGATGCTAGGTGTAACGGAGTCGCATCCTCAGCGTCTCGAGCATTCACGTCTGCCCCGTGATCCAATAGGAACAGTGCCACCTCCACATGTCCGTTGTCCACCGCCGCGTGAAGAGGAGTCGTGCGGTACCCGCCCCTAGCATGTACGTCTTGTGGATGTGTACTGACAAGTTGTTTTACCATGTCATGGAAACCGCATAACGCAGCATAATACAATGGGGGTGCCTCGGGTTGCTCCGGGCGAGTAGAGGACATGTGTGATTCCCAAGGAGGATCGATATCATACACCCAGATCCAGGCTGCGAAGTGTGGTTTGTCCCTGTCAAAGAGACAAGCCATCCCGTCTCGGATAAGTGACGATACATTCTCGAACTGGGCATGCTCAACCCAGTGCTTCGCGGCGTAGGTAGCTAGGGGAACTCCCCAATCCGTGTCTTGTCGATGCGGTCATCCAACTGAAGCAGCATGCAGAGGCAAGTCCGTGCAAGAAAGGTATGCGCGGGCTGTGGGTGAATATGAAAGTGGGAAACATCATTGCAGTTTGCGAGGCGAGGTGACATCAGGTACTCCTTCACGGAGAAGTGGGAAAACTGCACCACTCTTGAACCGCGAACGTTGACAATAGTGATCAAAGTGGAACACGCGGATCGAATGGCATCCTCTGCATATTTGTAGCGCCAACCCGCATTGAATTCGGGAATCTCAGTCGTTTCCACATTAACCTTGACTGCAAAAATCTCCGCGAGCTCCTCGACACGAAGCGGGCGAATAGACACCGCAAGGCATTGGAAGATTCGATGGGCATATTCCTGTTTCTTCTTATCGATGTTCTGCAAGATGCGTTGGTACGTCTCATCCAGCGTCTCGGGCAGTTCATTCAAAGCTCCTTCGATTTCCTGCAGAGGACACCGCACAGCATGTCCAGTTGGCAATAAGCCCATCGAAACCTACATCATTGCGTGAACAGCATTACGAAGCATCATGATAATCACGCCTACATCCCACCACCAGTTCTCTTGAGTGTATTGATGACCAATCCTGAACATCGTCTGGCCACTCCCGCATCGTTGGGTGCGAGAGAACGACAGAATTTACATACGTCGCAATATCCTGAGCTTGCCCAGTTTGGTCATGGAGGGACATATCGTGAGTTGATAAGGGCCCGAGAACGGCTTGGATGTCTGCCTCGGGACGACTAGTGATAGATAAATGAAGATGTGGGAGGTGCAATTTGACAAGCTCCTGCATGATCTTGAGGACCTCTTTCCGTGTGAAGTCAACCCGGAAGGGTTCGGGCACTCGTCGAGTGCATCTATGACAATGTAGAGTGGACCTTGTCCTGGAACAGCGACTATCTCCTTTAGACATTGCAGAAGTACGTCCTCGCTTGGCTGCCGGAAACCACGATCGTGTTTTGAATAGGTGGCAGAGAGAATATGCAGAAAGAATCGGATTGGACGCAGAGTTGGATAAGAAGGGAAGACAGTAAGCCGCGTGCATCCTGCTTTGCAGCATCCCCGTAGTTAAAATAGAAGTACGCGACTGTGGCTAGCCCAGCTTCGCGCAAGTCTTGAGCATCTTGAATGATCGTTGAGCTTTTCAAAAATGTGAGTACACGACTCCGAACAGTCGCACCAACACATACCACAGGACACTCTTTCCAGAACCAGCTACGATACGGGAATCCGTTGGTATTAGCCATAGCAAGTCCCGCAAAGGCGAGAGATACATACGGTTTCCATGAACCCACAAAAGCGAACCTGTCATTTTCCAACCTTCGAAGGTGTCGCCCTGGATAAACCACGTGGCTGTTCCGCTGTGATGGGATTTACGAGCAATATTGTGGTTTGTCGATGGGTCTGGAGGAGATAGCCAACGTCGAAAGTTCTCTTGAAGCTGATCACCTGTGGCAGTAGCTTCAGATTAAACGTTCAGTAAGGGCGGCGTTAGGGAAGTACGGACGATTCGCCTTGTTTATTTGCTCTGCCGCCTGTTGCATGACAACTTGTGGCCACAGTTTAAAAAAAAGTCGTTCAAGCAAGATGGTTGGACGTACTCAATGCCTGTCGAATGCCTTCTGTGGATGCCTTCCCATCTAATCAGAAAACCGTTCAGTATCATGGACGTAACTACATGAATAGGCCATGCGCACCTTCCATGACTACTGTCATATTATTAACGAGACCATACAGGACCTCCAAACTTTGTACAGCTGTCACCCGAGACTCCTCTTGGGTGAGCCTGTCAAGCCTCTGTAACACCGCCTGAACATCGTTATCACCCAGTAGTTTCTTTGCAAATTTCTCTGCGACAAGTCAGGCCAATACCGTTCCCAGAAAGGATCGACTTACTGAGCCGTCCCTCTTTCATCCATTTTGTTGCGAGCGCGAGGATGGACAGAAATTCGGCCATTATTTTAACAAGTATTTCAGCCATGGCAGGAACGAATTCAATCTCAGGCTCGGATCGAGTATACGTCGTGAGACGCGTAAGAAAGTTGTCAACACATTCAAGTATCTCGACGAGGGTGTCATAGCCATCTCTAACACCCTTGGCCGCCTGATGGACCGAGATATCCGAGTCATAAGCAGGTGATCGGACATCATGAGGTAAATACACACGGTGAGAAGCACGCTGATACTAGAGAATATTATTTGTGCGGGTGGGAATACCTAGAGGATAACCAATAAGTGTCCAAATACAGTCATGAAGAACCAACGAACTTACGAGACTAACACCCGCGCTGAGAGCCGCATTGTTGGAGAGGGCATGCAAGCCATCGATGATCGGGTTGAGGTACTTCATCAATTTGGAATCTCCATTCCTTGATTCGTCAAATTCCCGGGCCTTCGCCTGAAATATACTCAAGATGTCATCGGGGGACCGACAACGTCGGATTTCGGCGGCGAGTGGATCATTCTCGAGATCTTTCCCTGTCTGCTCAGTGTACTTCTCTAAGGCGGCACTAAGAATGGATTGCAAGTTAGAAGAAGGGGCAGCTGGATCAGTGGTTGAAGACATAGGGATGACGGAGGGGAGGCGGTTTGGTGTGAAGATGAGGGATTGAGAGGGCGCAACCCTTGCCCAGCCTCCTAGTCGACGTTTATCATGATAAGACGCGTGAGAATCGTGATCTTGACAGGCTGCTCAGCGCCTAACCTATTAGGAAGCGCCCGTCAGACGTCTTGAAGTGGACTGCAGTCTACTCATTCAGGAACTGTCACACACTCCCTGACAGCAGTTGGCCTTAATAATTTTGTCCTTTTATGGTATACGTCACAAACCTCTCCCTGACCTTAGCAAGCTATTCACATGACATGATAGTCCGGCCATATCTATCACACCCCAGAGGGGGGGACCGCATTCAAGTACTGAAAGGAAAAAAAATGTATTAAGCTTTTCTCCGGACTATAATGTAATCTATTGTTCTATCTAATTTGTGGAGCCGAGAAGATGAGGGGACGAGTGCCGTTGTCTATGCGATCGCCGACAGCTGCTCCGAAGTTGGAGGAAGAGAATGGCCCATACCCGTGTGTCCCATGCAGAGTGCTGTAGTGACCATCAGCGTCGCCCAACATCCTGAAGCTGAGCAAGGTGGGAGAGCGCTGCGCCACCATCACAACACGCGCTGTGGTTTTCGTCCAAGCTGCCGTTGTCCGCCACGTTGAAGTCGACGCTGCATAAGAACATCAACGCGTCACGTCGTTGACGCACGCCATTGTCGTCATCGTCGGCCATTATATGCCACAGTTGACTCAGCATGGGAGGCTGCACAGAGTGGATGCGGTCGTGGTGGGAGCGGTACGTGGGCATGGTGGTGATGAATATTATCCTTGTCGGAGTGGTATGCCCCAAGTTGAGGAGACGGAAGGATGACGCTGGACCTGCGTCACGCCCGCGGTCTGCCATCGCCGTGCTGGTCGTGGTCGTCGGGAACCAGCACGGATGCATGGGGATGGAGAGTAGGGAAGCTTCAAATGGCCCTTGGGGAACCTGTCTCGGTGCAGAGAGGTAGTGAAAAGAACGAAATAGATAGCGACTCACATTGTCCCTACTTTCCGGCACAGCAACCCGGAGGCATACACGTCCTACAGCCAGCGTGTCTAGAAGGATCTGAAGACCGAGGAGGCTTGGTTGGGCGGTGTTGGGGACAGTAGTGGGTGAGTTGCCGGGGAGGATAGAGGGGTAGCGCCGCTGGAAATAGGTCAACACAATCCCTGTGTCGAGCTGAAAGTGTCATCTGTCTCAGGCCCGAGTGGGCAATTGATATCCCTTGGTCCCCCCTTCCACATATGTGGGTCCCATTATGGCATAACGAAGTAATTACGCACGCTGAGAGAATCAACGAACTTCCTTTTACTGCATTATTACACCCGCGCAAAGAGCCGCATTGTTGGAGAGTGCATGCAAGCCTCGACGATCAGGTTGAGATACTTCATCGATTTGGAATCTCCATTCCTGAATTCGTCGAATTTCTGGGCTTGCTTCCAGGATACGCTCAAGATGTTATCGGGTGATTCGCACTGTCAGATCTCGGCAACGGGTGGATCGTTCTGGAAATATTTTACAGTCTGTTTAGAGTAATCGGGTTAAAGCGGCACTAAGAATAGCTTGCAGATTAAGGGAGGGGACTTCCGACTGCTTCGTCGATAGGAGACATAGGAATAACAGCGGGTAGTTGGTTCCGCGTAAAGGTAAGGAAGTAAGAGGGCATAGCCCTCGCCCAGCTTGCCCGTCGATACATGGCAACAAGACGCCCGAGGGTCTTGACAGGCAGCTGATTGGAACGATAGGCACACATTGTAATTGATCGGCCAACGCACGATGGGCAATGCATGACGGCGTTACTGAGGCAGGTTTCCCATGCGGAAATCTTTGTGTTCTACCTGTATTCTATCCTCATAATAGCTCGCAGTTGAAGGTATTTTGCCCGGATAGCTTACGCCCGGAACTGTCCGAGCCTAGGCCCGGCCTAAGGTTTTTCGACTTCGAGTTCCGCTGGTCCGTCACGACTCAGATTCAGATTTCTTACACGCCCTCAGGGAGGCTGACGTCCTCAAAGCGATCCCTGTTTTCTCTCAACACCGCATCGGTCCAGCAAGACCACTGTTCAAATCCAATTTGCATCAGCACTACTTTTAAATGAATCCCTCACGTGGGTGATACTATTGACTACTGGATTCCTTTTATGATAAGGCGGTGGCAGTACGAGCGGGCGATGTCCATCTATATCGTATGCTGCTGCGCCGGAGCGCCCGTGACACCTCCGAGGTGTCCTTCCGTTCCGTGGCTTGCCTCCTCACTTCATCGACGCTCCGAAACCTCCCTCGTCCAAGGGCCGCGTAACAATAATTCGCATGTAGACTAGTTACGTACGCCCTTCATTTTACCTTTACTCTCCCCATTACCTCTAGTCGATCGTTATTGAAATATACCTGAACGTCGTCGCTCTTCAAATACTACTCATACTGGCCATTCCTTTCTCTAGATGCATCATGCATCCTAGTTCCACATATCTTACTCGGCAGACGTCGTTCGACGTCACGAAAGCCTTCGGACCCCCTCTCCTTCATATAGTTTCGACCCGTAACCTCGCGCTCGACGTCTCATTGGCTCCTTACATCGCCATTTTCTTTGACAGGCCATTTTCAGGTACTAACGCGCATATTTGTATATAAAGGACTGTAGAAGCCCTGCTAAGAGGGCAGGGAATCCTTATTGGACTTCCCCCGTGTTCTCGGACGTCTTTTGCGTGATTTCCTTTCCCTTTTCCTCCTCTCCTCGATTCTCGCTGCGTTAATCCGGGCTATCACTCAGTCACGTGCTCGTGGTCGAACGATATCTCAGGCTCTCGCTCTCCGTCTCTGCCTCTGTCGTCTTCTCTGCACCGCTTTCGGTCGTCTATCCTCTTTTTGCATCAATCGCGGTAGGTCTTACCTTGCCTTGGCCTGCCCGATCGCTCTGTCTCCTTGAGACCTCCTGCCCCTATTCTTCGAACTCGCGCGCGTGCTATTAGCGCTCGCTTCAATATTGCAGTGAGCGACTGGATGGTCACCCTCCTGATGATGATTGAAGCCATGTGCGGTCTTGATACGAGCCCACCTCATAACGTGACATCCCGAGAGCCACAACTACGCTCGAACGCAATTAGGATCTTCCTCTGCAGCAATATGATAATATCACATGTTACAGCACCATTCCGCCGTGCCATCGCGTTGGGACAATTGCCCAGGCTCCCGTTCTCCACCCTTGCAAGTATCAGCGTAATTGTCGAAAAGAGTCGAATCCCAATCCCAGAACGCGAGTCTGGGCCTGGCAAGAGCTGGCAGTGGCACGCACTGCGCCCACATCGAATGCAGGTCGAAGGTGCCGCCGCCTCTCCTTCCTGGCACTCCACTGAGTCCACCATCGTTTCCATCTCTTGCGGACACCACCTCGTCCGGCTCGGGAAGTGACACTGCTGCTGCTGCTGCTGCATTCGGCGTTTTCTCTTGCTTTATGCTAGTCGCAGGGTGCGTCTTGTCGCGATCATTCGAGCTGAATGTCCTCTTCTCTGGGGGCAGCTTCGAGTCGGTCACGGATGGGACGATATCTGCCCCGGCCCAGATGCAGCACGGAATACCAATAGTAGGTAGGTAACATTTTATCGTCATGCTTCACGAACAGCTTACCCATAGACGCACGCAAGTCAGCAACGATATCTTGTAGACGGTAGCGGCTGCACCCGGAGAAAGGAGCGCGCCATGGGATCCAAAACGTCCTAGGGATGGTCCGGGCGATGTCGCGGGCGAGTTCGCAGTGCTCGTCTGAGAGAATGCTCGGCGAGTCGTGAGCCGAATCAGGCAAACAGAAGTCAATACGATGGGATGCAAGGAACTCACTTGTCAAATTCATAGGTGTAACGGGCGAGGAACGACCCCGTGATCTGCTTTTCGAGTATAAACTCGACGGCTCCCGCTCTTTTACTCTCTGGCAAGAGTGTGGCCAGGACGTGCGCGGCGAGTCGGCGGGGATCCCAAAATTCTAGATGGAGTTTTTCAGATCGATTATATGCCTATAAGCGTCCGTGAGCGCGAGGCAAGTACGTTTGCGGAGGGAAAGCATGGGACCTGCGGTACGACCTTTCGGCTCGAATGAAGATGGTTGTCGTTGCCGGGCTGCGGTGGTGCCATGTCGGGAGAACCAACGCTGTCATCGTCGTCATCAACCCACTCCCCAGGAAGCGATGGAAAGCTTCTACGTCCTTGGACAGTGCGTTGGGAAAGAGGCATACGGGTGCCAGTGATTAGGATTAAGTAAAGCTAATCCGACAGTGGGTGAGGACAGACAGCGCGCACAAGAATGCTGACAAGTCAAAATGGCTACTACAGGGAAGATGTTCAAAAGGCAGAGGGCGCGGCATTGATAGCCATATGACATAACGAGTATTTATCAAAGAGAAAGGGGCCACATTTGGGTGAATCCTCCTAGAACAGCGTTGGATCTACTGTACATGGGAACGAGCGCAGACACGGGTAGTTGCCTAAGAAATAAGGTGGCAGAATAGCCTTGAATATGCTGTATCGGAGGACAAGGACACGATGCGGAGGTCCTAACCGAGAACTGAGCACTGAGTACCCACTATAGAGAAAAAACCCGAAGTACAGTGCAGCGGAAGCACGACGCTGATCAACGCATGGTAAACTGCGCCAGCACGCTGCCCAGGTTCGAATTCAAGAATAATTCATCTATTTATGTGTCCCGTGACTTCCTCGCCATGTGACTTCTGCTCGGACGCGTGTGCCAGTTACGCCCATGTCACTCCCTGGCACCGGAACTGGCACCGTCGACGAAGCCGCACCCTCCCCAACGCCCGTCATGGTGCGCTTGCGCCCGACACCCTCCTCCATACATCCAGTTCTGCACGCGTTCTGCATATATCACTGTGCACTCGCCGCGCTCCCTCCCACTCCTACTTCTCCTGCGCTCCGCATCGATCCCCAATGTGGTGATGCAGCGCTATATGGATGAGAACAACGAGGACAGCGAGGAGGACAGTGACCACATGGGAGCAGGGACAACAGGCAAAGACAGAAAGATATTATGTCCCCGGTACATGCACAGTGCTCGGCCTTGGCAACGCGTACACTCTACCGGCGCGGACGTGGGCCTGCGGCACTTCGCCGCGCCGCAGCACGAACGAACGCAAGTGCGATGTCCTAGCGGAGAGACAGTGCGTGGCCCATGCTCATCCCTTCACGACAACCTCCGCTGCCGCTGCTACTGCCAGTGGCGGAACCGGAGCGGGGGGCACAGGATCTGGGCCCGTTAATCGCGCACGATACATGACGCGTCCGCCTCGCAGCTGTCGTACGTTCAACGCGCGGACAAGGAATTGGAGTATATACACAGGCTAGCGAATGCAAGGGCGAGGGTAATGGTCATGCGGCTGCCAGGTGCTGGTGGTGTCCTCGAGTGTGAGGGAACCTGATAGGGATTGCTCCTGTAGAAACTCAGGCTGCTGGATAGTAATGGGCCAGACCGGGAGACGAAAATGGTTGGTTCGTTCGCTTTCGGTGGGCCTGAGTACAATGCGACTTTGGTGAGAGCTGGATTTGGGATGTGGAGTGTGGGATGAGGACGATGGAGCAGAGGCATAGAGTTTGGGAGAAGGACGTATTGGAGCACTGTGGTTGCTACCTGGTTGGCAGTTTCATGGGACGCTGTGGACCGATACTCATGCCCTTCGGTGATATGCTGTTTGTTGTGAAGAGGTGACTTTGATGACATCTTACAATCTCTGCAGGAGAAAAATACGGCACTTGAACTCATTCGACATACAAAAGTAGGATCGCGTCAACATAACTGGAGAACCCAAGAACGTATACGTACTATTCTGCATGCTCTGATGTGCCAAGCAAGTCCAGCGAGTAATCTCCTTCAAAAAGTGATCATACCCTCATTGGCACCCATCTAGCGTACCACGACATACTTGGCGAAGAGCCAAGGATTTGGAGCGGGACCTGGAACTTGATGGTGTCATGGATAGCCACAAGGATGGAGAAGCACTCTCTTGGAGAGAGGGCGAGAGGTGACATACAGGTTAATAAGGTGAGAATATCCTGAGCTTCTTGTCGAGCGTTGACGCGGCTCTGCTCTATCTTGTTCAGGGCCTCGATATAGCCTTGAAAGTGTGGCCCTTGATGGCGCGATATCATGATCTGCTACGTGTCCGAGTCGGCTGAGGGTTCCGGAGAGAGGGTGACGGCCATAAGCGACGTGTGTGTTGGGAAGCCATGAACCAGTTTCAAGGCTCACATAAAATGGCCCAGGAGAGACATCCGAGAGCGAATGTGATATGTGAGATCTAGATGGGGCGATTCAGAATCCAATAGGCGATAAGCCGGTCTCGAGGAAGCGAATGGCACATCTAGAGCTACTGTATCCTTTTCCGAAGGAGTCCTCTGGTGAAGATCGCGAGTCCCTGAAACGCTGATCAAACAGGGGAGACTGCCTCTTTAGGATGCATCACTGAGAACGTGCTGAACTGTTACGCGTCAGGTTTGCCTCAATTCACGTCCCATTTATATCCGAGTCATGATACCGCAATCAATCTATCTAACTTGTAGCACCTCGAAGATGAACGGACGAGTGCCGTGTCGTTGGGAACGTCGACAGCGACCCCGAAGTTGAGGTAGGGAGGGGATGGCCCCACGCCATACACGTACCTCCCGTGCTACGTGTTGTGGTGATCGTCAGCGTCATCCACTGTCCCAAAGCTGAGGAAGGTGGGAGAGCGCTGGGCCGTGATCGTTACGTATGCTGTGGTTTTCGTGGAGTTATCGTCGAGGTCGCTTGAAATCGTCGCGGCATGGGAATGGCTAGACATCACGTTGACGCAGCATGGATGGCTGCACGAAGTGGCTGTCATCGTGGTAGTTGCCGTTGTGGTCGTGGTCACCTTGTTCGTTGTGGTTGTCGTTCGGGCCGTGGTGGCTGACTCGGAGATCGCTGCCTCTGTGACTGTAGTCGTCGCGTTCATTTGGGTCGCGGCGACTATCGTGCTCATAGTTGGGGTGGTCGTGGCCATAGTAGCCACGATCATGTCGTCGTCGTGGCGGCGTTGATCGTGCCATGGTGGCGGTTATCCTTGTCGGGGTGGTCGTCCAAGTCGAGGAGACGGGGAGATGGCGTTGGCCCAGCGCCGGTCGCCGCCGCCATCACCGTCCTAATCGTGGTCGTCAGTGACCAGCGCGAACACATGATGGGGAAAGGGGTAGGGAGGTGGCGAAAGGCCGTTAGAGGGCCTGTCTGGGTATAGACAGGTAGTGGGAAGAAAACAACAGAAAACAACAACTCACCTAGTCCCTACTTCCCTCACAGCAACATGGAGGCATACGTGTCCTACTGCCAGTGGTAGGATCTAAGGACTGGGGCGGGTGGCAACGTGATGTTGAGGGCGGCTGTGGGTAGTATTGGGGGACAAGAGAGAAGGTCACTGGAAACATCCCGGAAGGAAATGAAATAAGTGAAAGAAAATAAACAAGATATGAAAGAGATGCGTACTCACATGCTCATACCTTTTTGTTTCTAGTTAATCAGCGAGCACAATATTAACAAGTACCTATCCCTATGTCAAGCTGAAAGCGGCCTCTGCCCTGCGTGGGCGATGGATATCTCTTCGTTCCCAGGTTGTGGCACATACCTTCTGTTCACCAGTCCTCTTCCACGTCCACAGTGCCCAGGTTCCCTCACTCACCGATCATGTATGCTCACATGAAAGGAGCCACGGAATGGAGAGCTTGGGCGCTGGCGTTGGCGAGGCGAGAATAGAATTGTCTCTCTTACACCAAATTTAGCGTCTCACGGAAAAGGTTTCAGACGAACAATTAATTTCTGAAGGTTATGGATAAGGATGAGCAACGAGCACGTTACTCCCGAGAGTCGACCCATGATGACACACCGTGATGACGGTATCATGCTCATACTCGGTCATGCGGGAGACGTTTGTCCGTGTTTTTTTTTTCAAAGTTTTGACCTGCAAAAATGAATTCGTGTTCAAGTTCACAGTGGGCCCCGGCGGGCTGGCACGACTAAGTTGGATAGTCTAGAGCTGCCTTATGAATCGTCGCATCATTGGTAAGACCTGCGTTCTTATCCGCTCAGCGCTGGGACGTGACCTGTTGTCTGGAATGCGTCACTCAGAAATAGGGTGAAGTGATAGTGCGTTCGCCTTTCAATCCCTCTATTCGAGCATTTGGGTCCGAGTCAAGACCCTTAACCCCACACCCATGTTCACGCCGACACGTCGTACGACTCGGAGAGATCGAGAACTGGACCAAGTTCGCGATCCAGTGCCCTCAACGTCCTTTTTTTCTCCTTCGCACCTTCTCCCGCTGCCGCCACTCCTCACGCACTACAACCATCGTCTTTCCTGCCTTCCTCGTCGTCCTCATCATCCAAGTTTTTCTGCATCACGACACTGCGGCTGGGTATATGGCATGAAGCAAGTTGGAGTGACAGAGATCCCGGAGGTGAAAACAAGACTGGCGACCGCGCGATGCCGACATATCTAACCGTGGTTGCGGACGCGGCCCATCGTAGAGAGGGTGTAGGCATAGCGTGGCCAGTGGTGGTGGCCGTGGAGCTTCCTTGAGGATGCAGGAGTAGATCATCCACGAGGCTGGTGCGTTGTTTGACTACCCATACTCCCTCTTCCTTCGTTGAACACCTCTCCATGAGCCACCGAGACCCGCACCGTCTTTGTGCGCTGTCTGTATTCCTTATGCTTGTTTGCGCTTGGTATAGCTCCATCATCTCCATGTATCTCCCTCCCTTAAGCCATACAATCTGGGGCGTGGTGACCTTCCTTACTTTACAGTGAGTGGGCCGACGGAGACAATGGTGGTCTGTCTGGTATGTCACCCCAGCTCAGCGGCAGCGGCGAGCGATTTTCTTCCAAGCCGGAGATCGTCCCCAACATCAATGATGTAGGTTTTCATATACCTCACCTCACGCTCACCTAATCTTATAACAGATCTGAAACACTGCACGAGGTGGTTTCGGATACCTGCCGCCTCACTGCCCACATGTTAGTCATCCTTACGGTGGGATAATCTTCAAAAAATACCTCTCTTCACACCCAAACGAATATCTTGAGACCTGAGGGTATCAATCCACGTCAATTAGAAGGAGCAAAAACAACTGTTGCCATTCACTAATCTGTCTTTCTCCTAGGCTCAATCCTACCGCAAATTTTCAAAAGCCACACGCCACATATGAATTCCAATGTCCCACAACTCACCCTGCGCCAGCGCCTACCTGAAGCAAACAGATCAACCTTCTCCGCCTGACAATCCGTTCCTCGTGTAGACGGCAGAGGAGAGACGCCTGCGCTACCTCTACTTGATCCCATAAGCCTACTATCGTTGTCCGCATCCTCGCTGGCTCCGTCGCTAGCAGACACCTTGTTTGGCTTGGAAGTGAGAGTACTTGTCGGATTTTCTCTTGCTCTCTATCCATGATCGAGTTGAAATTCCCCACCCCAACTAAGGGTGACTCGGTCACGGTGGAAATACTTGCCGCACGCGAAATAAATGAGCCCATTTCCATTATGCTTCGACGGCGGACAAAAGGCAGGCACCATGATTCTCGGCAATACGTCAAAATTGTAGCGACCGAATGAGGATTGTGCGCCCCATCGGATTCAAAAAGTCCCTTGGGATAGTCCGAGAAAGGCATGGGAGTCACCGTCTCACCTGCCAGGACTGGGAAACGTTTTGCGAATCATGTGCAGAACAAACAGAACAAACGGACGAAGGGATGATAGGTACTCACTCGTTGATTTGGTGATGAGGCATAACAGGCGAGGAATGCCCAGGTGATCTGGTGTAAGTCGCCGCAGGCTGCCGCATGCGTTATCTCTGATGAGAGGGTGACAGGGAAGAGAAATTGATGAGGTGTATCAATACAGGTTGACCGACGAAATGTGTAAGGTGAGGCCTTCCGTTGTGCTCGGAACACGACACTTCGGAGCGCCCGTGATACCAAATCCCTCCTCCTCCTCCTTCTCTCCCTCCTCTTCCGATTCGCTCTCTACTGCCTCTTCGCTGCCGCCCCTGCCACACCTCTGCCATCCCAAAGCTTCGACACTCCTCTCTGCCCGACCCGTCCGCCTTGGTCTGACCAGGACGGTCCTGCGCTTTCACTCGGACTCGCGCGTGCGTTAGACGTGCGCACTTCAAATGTACTGCACAAAAGCTGAGCTTCTTGAATTGGACGCTTTCGCACTACAACCAACAAGTGACATGGTGAAGCTGAAGTTGCTAAGTCGCGTCGCGATACAACATCAGGCAGCCTCAGACATTACGTATACCATATAGGTTATCCATTTCGTGCAGCACGAGCCTTGCAAAATAAAATACTAGATTGTCACCGATTCCATATTCTACACTGCAACTCTGCATTCACAACACCCTATGTCGCGTCCCTGGCACGCTTCCGATAGTAATTGCGCGACGTCGTCATAACCCTCTTCCGATGCAAACAGGAAAGGCGTCTTTCCTTCCTTGTTTCGGATATGCAGATCCGCACCATGCTCGAGTAAGACCTTCGCAACCTGGAGGTGTCCCTCATATGCCGCCCCGTGCAACGGAGTCTGGAGATTCGTCTTCTGTGCGTTCACGCAAGCACCGCGGTCAAGCAACAGTCGTGCAACCTCCGCACGTCCGTTTACTGACGCGACGTGCAACGGAGTCCAGCCAGTCTTGTCCTGCTCGTTGGCATTCGCGCCGCGGTCAAGTAATAACTGGGCAAGGTCGTAATGCCCCCCTGACGATGCCCGCTCGAGCGGACTCCAAGTATCCTCATCCCAGTGATTCATCTCGGCACCATGCTCCAATAGCAGCTGGGCGGCCTTCAGTCTTCCGTGTACTGACGCATTAAGCAGTGGCGTCACCTTCATCCAGTCCTCCGCGTTTGGGTCTGCACCGTGGTCAATTAGTGATCTCACGACCATGGCGCTCCATGTCGCGATGCTAGGTGTAACGGAGTCGCATCCTCATCGTCTCGAGCATTCACGTCGGCCCCGTGATCCAGTAGGAGCAGTGCCACCTCCAGATGACCCTTGTCCACCGCAGCGTGAAGAGGAGTCGTGCGGTTCCCGCCCCTAGCATGGACGTCTTGTGGGTGTGTACTGACGAGTTGTTGTGCCATGTCAAAGAAACCGCATAACGCAGCATAATACAATGGGAGTGCCTTGGGTTGCTCAGGGAAGGTGGAGAACAGTTGCGATTGCCAAGGATATATATCTGGATCATGTAGCCAGATCCAGGCTGCAAAGTGAGATTTGTTCCTGTCAAAGAGACAATGCATCCCGTCTTGGATAAACAATGATGCATTTTCGAACTGGACATGACCAACCCAGTGCTCCGCAGCATAAGTAGCTAGGGGGAAGTTCTTGATGCGCTTCTTGTCGATGCTGTCGTCTAGTGGAGGAGTATGCAGATACAAGCTCGTGCGAGAAAAGTATGCGCGGGCTGTAGACGAATATGAAAGTGGGAAACATCATTGCAGTTTGCGAGGCGAGGTGACATCAGGTACTCCTTCACGGAAAAGTGGGAAAACTGCACCACTTTTGAACCACCAACGTCGAAAATAGTGATTAAGGTGGAACATGTGGATCTAACGGCATCCTCTGCATTTTTGTAGCGCCAACCCGCATTGAATTCGGGAATCTCAGTCGTTTCCACATTGACCTTGATTGCAAAAATCTCCGCAAGCTCCTCGACACGAAGCGGACGAATGGATACCGCAAGGCACTGGAAGATGCGATGGGCATATTCCTGTTTCTTCTTATCGATGTTCTGCAAGATGCGTTGGTACGTCCCATCTAGTGTCTCGGGCAATTCTTTCAAAACTCCTTCAATTTCCTGCAGAGGACACTCGCACAGCACTTCCAGTTGGCAATAAGCCCATCGAAACCTACATCATTGCGTGAGCAAGCTTTACGAAGTATCATGATAATCACGGCCTACATCCCACCACCAGTTCTCTTGAGTGTATTGATGACCAATTCCTGAACATCGTCTGGCCACTCCCGCATCGTTGGGTGCGAAAGAACGACAGAATTTACATACGTCGCAATATCCTGAGCTTGCCCGGTTTGGTCATGGAGGGACATACCGTGAGTTGATAAAGGCGCGAGAACGGTTCGGATGTCTGCTTCGGGACGACTAGTGATAGATAAATGAAGATGTGGGAGGTGCAATTTGACAAGCTCCTGCATGACCTTGAGGACCCTTTCCGCGGTGAAGTCAACCCGGAAGGGTTCGGGCACTCGTCGAGTGCATCTATGACAATGTAGAGTGGACCTTGTCCTGGGACAGCGACTATCTCCTTTAGACATTGTAAAAGTACGTCCTCGCTTGGCTGTCGGAAGCCACGATCGTGTTTTGAATAGATGACAGAGAGAATATCGCAGAAAGAATCGGATTGGACGCAGAGTTGGATAAGAAGGGAAGACAGTAAACCGCGTGCATCCTGCTTTGCAGCGTCCCCATAGTTAAAATAGAAGTACGCGACTGTGGCTAGCCCAGCTTCGCGCAAGTCTTGAACATCTTGAATGATCGTTGAGCTTTTCAAAAATGTGAGTATAGGACTCAGAGAACAGTCGCACCAACACATACCACAGGACACTCTTTCCAGAACCAGCTACGATACGGGAAACCGTTGATATTAGCAGTAGCAAGGCCCGCAAAGGCGAGAGATACATACGGTTTCCATGAACCCACAAAAGCGAACCCGTCGTTTTCCATTCTTTGAAGGTGTCACCTTGAATAAACCACGTGGCTGTTCTGATGTGGTGTGCTTTGCGGGCAATATTATGGTTTGTCGACGGATCCGGAGGCGATAGCCAACGTCGAACGTTCTCTTGTAACTGATCACCTGTGACAGTAGCTTCAGAATTAACATTCGGTAAGGACGGCGTTATGGGAGTACGGACGACTCGTCTTGTTTATTTGCTCTGCCGCCTGCTGCATAACGACTTGTGGCCACAGTTGAAAAAGAAACTCGTGCAAGCAGGTCGGTTAGACGTACTCAATGACTGTCGAATGCCCTCTGTGGATGCCTTGCCATCTAATCAGAAAGCTGTTCAGTACCATGGACGTAGCTACATGAACAGGATATGCGCACCTTCCATGACTACCGTCATATTATTAACGAGTCCATAGATCACCTCCAAACTCTGTACAGCTGTCGCCCGAGACTCCTCCTGGGTGAGCCTGTCAAGCCTCCGTAACACTGCCTGGACATCGTTATCGCCGAGTAGTTTCTTTGCAAATTTCTCTGCGGCAAGTCAGGCCAACAGCGATCCCAGAAATGATGGACTTACTGAGCCGTCCCTCTTTCATCCATTTTGTTGCGAGCGCGAGAACGCACAGAAATTCGGCCATTATTTTAACAAGTATTTCAGCCATTGCAGGAACGAGTTCAATCTCGGATCGAGTATACGTCGTGAGGCGCATGAGGAAGTTGTCAATACATTCAAGTACTTCGACGAGGGTGTCATAGCCATTTCTGACACCCTTGGCCACCTAATGGACCCAGATATCATAAGGAAGTGATTGGAAATGACGAGGTAGATACGCACGGTAAGAAGGACGCTAATGGCAGAGAATACTATTTGTGCGGGTGGGAATACCTAGAGGATAACCGATAAGCGTCCAAATCCAATCATGAAGAACTGACAAACTTACGAGACTAACACCCGCGCTGAGTGCGGCATTGTTGGAGAGGGCATGCAAGCCATCAACGATCGGATTGAGGTATTTCATCAATTTGGAATTGCCATTCCTGAATTCGTCAAATTCGCCAGCCTTTGCCTGGAATACACGCAAGATGTCATCGGGGGATTCACAGCGTTGTATCTCGGCGGCGAGTGGATCATTCTGGAGAACTTTCCCTGTCTGTGAGGTGTACTTCTCTAAGGCGGCACTAAGAATGGATTGTAAGTTAGAAGGGGCAGCAGGATCGGTAGTTGACGACATAGGGATGACGGAGGGAAGTCGGTTCGGTGTGAAAGTGAGAGAGAGAGAGGCCGGAATCCTTTCCCAGCATTCCGGTTGACATATATCGTGATAAGACGCCCGAGGACCGTGACCTGCCCAGATTGGGTGGATAGACGGGCTTTGTAATTGTACAGTACTGTGCATCAAACGACTCGGATGAGCACCAGCAAACGGTAGGTCACGGGTTCTGCCGGTGTAGCGCCCACTGCCAGTCTGGCGGAAGCGCGTCAAGCCCGCTTGCAAAGAACTGCTATATCGTCTGGTGCATCCTTTCAGGAGCGGTAGGGTGTTACACCACCTGACCTTAGCAAGATATTCACATGAACAGAAGCGCCAACACCGCATAGAATGTGCTATATGGGTGATAAGAAAATGTTATTAAGGTCTCTCAAGACCATAATGTAATCTATTACTCTGTTTACTTTGTAGCCCCTCGAAGATGAACGGACGAGTGCCATTATCATTATGACCGCCGACGGCCGCTCCGAAGTTGAGGGAGGGAGAGGATAGCCCCGCGCCGTACCCGTGCATCCGGTGCAGTGTGGTGTGGTGACCATCAGTGTCCCAAAGCTGAACGAGGTGGAAGAGCGGAGCGCCGCGTCACAATACGTGATGTGGTTCCGTCGTAGTTGTCGTCGTCTGCTTTGAAGCCAAGGCGGCATAGGAACGGCAACGGATCGCATCGTTGACGCATACCGCCGTCGTAGTCGGCCGCTGTATCCCGCAGTCGACGGAACATGGGAGGCTGCACAGAGTGGTTGTGGTTGTGGTGGTCGCAGTTGTGGTGGTGGTAACTATGGTCGAGGACATCGTGGCCATGGCCATCGTGCTCGTCGCGGTCGCTGCCACGGCCGCCGGTGGCAAAGATCGCGGCGACTGTGGCCATAGTCGTCGTGGTCTTATTGATCGCGGTGACTGTGGTGCTCGAAGTTGGGGTAGTCGTGGCCGTATTGGTCACGTTCACGTAGTCGTCGTCGTTGTCGTAACGGCGTCGGTCGTGCACTGGCAGGCGGTGCAGCGGTGGCCGTGGCAGTTGTAGTCGTGATTATGTTGTTCTTGTGTTTGTGGCCGTGGTGTTTAGGCACGATGATGGTTGGCGTCATCTTTGCTGGGGTGGTGTCCCCAAGTCGAGGGCACGGACGGACGACGCTGGCCGCTCGTCACGGCCGTCGCTGCCGCCATTGCTGTACTAGTCCTGGTCGTCAGTGACTAGCTCCAAATACATGGGGAAGCGTTGGAACCTGTCCGGGTGCAGAGAGCAAGTGGGAAAAAATGGCTCACATTGTCCCTGCTTTCCGAATGTGCCACTGCCAGCGTGGCTAGCAGAACCCAAAGACTGAGGATGTGTGGTGGGTGGGACCGCTGGAAACATTTCCACCCCGTGGTTATGACGCACTGACACCATAATGTAATAGCGCCACTCACCTTGCCAGTACTAAGAATCGCCCATAGAGCACGCTTGAAAAGGATTGTTACAACACTGCTACAACATTTAGTGGATTTCGTTCAGGAACGGTATATCAGTGACGGGGTGTCACTGTCTGACCTTAGGAAGCCATTTACGTAGTCGGACGCGCCAAGACCGGGTAGGATGAGCCATTTGAGATGAGTCGTGATCAGTGTGGACATAGTCTGGTTCCATTGAACCTGACGGGACCTCATTCAAGTACCAAAGAGAAAAGGAAATGCTATTAGAGCTTCTAGAGACCATACTGCAATCTATTGTTCTATCTCATTTGTAGCCTCTTGACGATGAAGGGACGAGTCCTGTGCTCATTGCATTTGTTGGCAGCTGCTCCCAGGTCTAGGCAGACCCCGTGCAATACGTGCCTCCCATGCCATATGCTGTGGAAATCGTCAACGTCACCTGCTGTCCCAAAGCTGGGGGAGCGCTGCGCCACAACCATGACACGTGCTGTGGTTTTCGTCGTATTTGTAGTCGTCCGCCGCTTTCAAGTCGAGATGCCATGGGAATGGCCAGGTGTTACGATGTCGACGAGAGCCACTGTCGTCATTGTTGGCTTCCGTAGTTCACGCAGCATGGATGGCTGCACAGAGTGGATGTGGTCATGGTGGTCGTGGTCGCGGCCGTGATAGTCTTGGCCATCCTGTTCATCTTGATCACGGTGACTGTAGTGCCCATACTTGGGGTAGTTGTGGCCGTAGCAATCGTGCGATGGTGGCGGCAGCAGGGTCAGTCGTGATTGGGGTTGTTCTTTTATTCGTGGTCACGGTGCGTGGGGATGGGGGTGGTAGGAGTTATCCTTGCCGGGGTGGTGTTCCCAATTGGAGAGGATGGTGGCATGACGCTGGTGCTGCGTCACACCCATCGCCGCTGCCGCGATCACCGGACCGAACACATGGGGAAATGGGCAGGGTGGCGGGGAATGGCCCTTGGGACCTGTCCGGGTGCAGAGATAATGGCTAGGAAGAACAGAAAACGACTCATATTGTCCCTACTTCCCGGCACAGCAACATGGACGCATACACGCCCTACTTTAAACGTAGCTTGTAGGACCCAAAGACTGAGAAGGCGTGATGGTGCGATAATGGGGACGGCAGTGGGTGAGTAGCGGGGGAAAGACGAGTGAGACTGCTGGAAATGAAATAAGTGGACAAGTTATGAAAGAGGCGTGTACGCGGCTCCTTGAATTTTTTGTTTCTGATTGGTGGACACAACTTTGAGAGGTACCAATCACTGTGTCAAGCTGACAGCGTCCTCTGTTCCAAGGGGGCTATGGACATACTGTTGAGGGCGATGGCCATAGCGACGTTACCACCCGCGTTGGGGAGCCATGGTCCAGTTTTAAGGCTCACATAAAAAGGCCAAAGTAGCTATCGCCTCGTACCAGCAGTTCATTGGTCTTGCATGGGGCTACGTGGCCCAGTCGGTGGAAATGACACAAAAGCCTGTAGAGAATGGCCGGAAAGTGAAAGACGGCGCGATCATGCCCTAAAAACGTTGATCAAACAGGGGTAGTGACGGTAGTCACATCACATTTCACGGTGTGCTTCTATTCCACCGTCTATGGGTTGACAGAGAGGATGCTGAACTGATGGCGCGGACGTGAGCCATCGTGGAGAAGGTGTACTAGTAGGCGCAGCGTGACCAGTGACGGTGACGCTTCTCCATGAGCCACCTTGACTCGGACCCACAGCGTCTTACGTTTGTTTGCGCTTCCCCTCCCTCATGCCACACAACCTGGCCTTCCCCACCTCACAGTAAGTGGGTCGATGGCGACGATCGCGGTCTGCCTGGTATGCTACCCAAGCTCAGCGGCAGCGGTGGACTATTTCCTTCCAAGCCAGAGATCATCCCCTACGTCTATGATGTACGTTTTCATTTACTTCACCTCATCCTCATCATTTATCAACAAGTCATCCTAGCCCTTCTTTGCAGTTTCGGAACCTTCGCCATCATCATCGCCATCCTCACCGCGCGGCGAGGGCGCACCATGAGGCATTGTGTGATGCACGTCGTTGCGCCGCGATATGCCTCGTCCTTGTACGAGTCACGGACTTACTGTTGGAATATGGGCTCAGTCTTCGAGAGAAAGACTGTTTATTTAGTGTATCTACCTGTTGGAATATGGGCTAGGTAGGTACATGTTAGACTTTGTTAAGTGAAAGTAAGGAGGGACGAGAATGGTAATGCTACTGACCTCACTCTTCGAGAGAAAAACTGAGGGACTACTGGCAGACAGTATCGTACTATAAGTATCGTAACGAAGGTAGGATCGGTGAAAATAAATTTATAGTGAGTTGAGACGCATCAGGATTCAGGACGATCACGTCGTCCATCTCGATCCGGTCCTGCCGGCCCGGCCGTTGACACACCGCAGCGTGTGGCTGCGCCTCCTCCAACACTTACAGTGAGTCGACGACAGTCGTGAGCCAGTTGACGAGCTCATACAGGTATATGCTCGGCACATCCTCGTGCGTCGCGGGCATCCAGTCGTAGTCGGAGAAGTCACCGAACTTGGAGTTGATGAGGGAGGTGGCACGTGGTCGCGTTTTGCTGCAGGGATAATAGCGGTGAGGTTTCAAGTTCATGTCCCATTCAAGGCCTTTAACGCCACCTACGCAGCTCCACTTTGGTGTTTTGCTTGCTTTTTGGTGTTTTGCTTGCAGTTCTTCCCGCCGAGTTGTGAAGAACAGACGCACACCCATCTTCACGCCGACACATCATACGACTCGATGAGACCGAAAGCTGGACATAATACACGTTCCAGTGCCCTCCTCAACGTCCTTCTCTTTTTCCCCTTCCCACCTTCCCCTCCTACCGCCACTCCTCTCGCCTCTCGCACTACAACTGTCGTCCTTTTTGCCTTCTTCCTGGTCATCCTCATCATCCATGTTTTTCTGCATCAAAACACCGGGGCTGGGTGAATGGCACGAGGCAGGTGGCAATGAAAGGGATTCCGGGAGTAAAAGCAAAACTAGCGGCTGCGCGATGTGAATATATCTAACTCTGGGCGCTGATGCGAGTCATCGTGGAGGGTGCAGGCATTGTGTGACCAGCGGCAGTGGCGGTGGAGCTTCGTTGACGATGCCGGAGGGAATCATCCACGAGGCTGGTGCGCTTCTTAACTACCTACACTCCCTCTTCCTTTTTCGAACACCTCCCTATGAGCTACCTAGACTCGCAACGTCTTTGTGCGCTGTCTGCGCTGTCTATGTTCGTTTGCACTTGGTATGGCTCCGTCATCTCCATGTATCCTCCTTCTGACACTACACAACCTCGGTGTGCTGACCTTCCTCACAACACAATGAGTGGGTCGGTTTTCGTTTACCTCACCTCACAACCCAGTCTTACCGTTGATCTGAAAGACTGAACGAGATGGTTTTGGATACATGCTACCTCACCGCCCACATGCTGGTCACATTCTCATTACAGGTCATGTATGCGGCTACTTGCACGGTAAGGTCACCGGGGCATTTCTCGCCTGTTAGGCTTGGTCACCGAATCAGCAAGTGAGCACTGTCGTCCCTTCGTCCGTTTCTTTTGTTGATCTAGCTTTTGTTGATTCTTAAATCAGTTCCCAGGTGTTTCCCAGTCGCAGGTGAGACTCTGACCTCTCCCACTTTGTTTCTCGGACCACCCCAAGGGACCTTTCGGATCCCATGGGTGCACATCCCTTATTCGGTTGCTACAATTTTGACATATTGTTGAGGACGTTGGTGTTTATTGTCCGCCGTCGAAGTATCATGGAAATTTGTACATTTATTTCAGTATTTCCGCTGCGACTGGGCCACCCTTAATTGAGATTGGGAATTTGAACTCGATCGTGGATGGATAGCAACATCAAAAGCAACACATACCCACACTTCCAAGCCAAACAAGGTGTCTACCGGCAACGAGGCCAGTAAGGATGCGGACAGTGATAAAGGGGCTTATGGGATCAGGTAGAGGCGACACCGGCGTCTTTCCTCTGCCGTCTCCATGGGGAGCGGAATGTGAGGTGAAGGAGGTTGATCTGTCTGCTTGAGGTGGGCGCTGGCGCAAAGTGGATTCAATCGCGCGACATTGGAGTTCAAATACGGTGTGTGTGGTGTGGATGAAGTTACGGTAGGACAGAGCCCAGAAGATGGACTGGCAAATGGCAGGGCTGCTCTATTTGCTATTCCGAATGGACAGTGTGCCGTGGGTCGATACCCTTGTGTCTCGTGTCTCAAAGATATTCATTGGGCTGTGAAGAGAGGTGCTCCATAAGGATTGTCTACTAACAGTGACAAGGAAGGAAATTGAAGAGCAATACAGATCGACCGACGAAATGCACAAAAAGCTGCTTGAATTGAACGCATTTGCCAGTGCCCTACAAGCAACAAGTGACACGCAGAACGAATTCGAAGCTGAAGTTACTGCGTCGCGTCCATCACACTGGCCCAGACTTCACGTTATGCCATATGAACTATTGATTTTGTACTGCACCAGATTTACAAATTGAACTATTTTGTCATCAATTCCACATCTTACACTGCAGTCCTGCGTTCGCTACACCCTATGTCCCCCCGCCGGCGTGCTCCGATAGTAACTGTGCGAGTTCGTCACGACCCCTCTCTGATGCAGCTTGAAAAGGCGTCTTTCCTTCCTTGTCCTGGATAAGCAGATCCGCACCATGCGCGAGTAGGACCTTCGCAACCTGGAGTTGTCCAGTATACGCCGCCCAGTGCAACGGAGTCTCGAGTTTCGCGTTCTGTGCGTTCACGCCGGCATTGCGTTCAAGCAACAGTCGTGCAACCTCCGCATGTCCATTGTTTGACGCGATGTGCAACGGAGTCGTGCCATTCATGTCCTGCTCGTTGGCATTCGCGCCGTGGTCAAGTAATAACCGGGAAATGTCGTAATGCCCCGCTAACGATGCCCGCTCGAACGGACTCCAAGTACCCCTATCCCGGTGATTCATGTTGGCACCGTGCTCCAATAGCAGCCGGGCTGCCTCCAGTCTTCCGTGTTCTGATGCATTAAGCAGTGGCGTCACCTTCCGCCTGTCCTCCGCGTTTGGGTCTGCACCGCGGTCAATTAGTGATCTGACGACCATGGCGTCTTCATGTCGCGATGCTAGGTGTAACGGAGTCGCATCCTGATCGTCTCGAGCATTCACGTCGGCCCCGTGATCCAGCAGGAACAGTGCCACCTCCACATGCCCCTTGTCCAAGGCCGCGTGAAGAGGAGTCGTGTGGTACCCGCCCCTAGCATGTACGTCTTGTGGATGTGTACTGACGAGTTGTTGTACCATGTCATGGAAACCGCATAACGCAGCATAATACAATGGGAGTGCCTTGGGTTGCTCCGGGCAAATGGAGGACATGTGTGATTCCCAATCCCAAGGACGATCGACATCATACACCCAGATCCAGGCTGCGAAGTGTGGTTTGTCCCTGTCAAAGAGACAATCCATCCCGTCTCGGATAAGCGACGATACATTCTCGAACTGGGCATGATCAACCCAGTGCTGCGCAGCATAGGTAGCTAGGGTGAACTCCCCGATGCGATTCTCGTCGATGCTGTCATCTAACTGGAGTAGTATGCAGAGGCAAGCCCGTGCGAGGAAGGTATGTGCGGCTTGTAGGCGAACGTGATAATGAGAAACACTGTTGGAAATTGCGAGCCGACTTGAGGTCAAGTACTCCTTCACGGTAAAGTGAGAGAACTGGACAACTTTAGAATCAACGCCATCAACAATAGCGACGAGGGTGGAACACGTGGATAAAATGGCTTCCTCTGCATCCTCAGGACGCCAATCTCCATTGAACCCAGGAATCGTTTGATTCGTTTCCGTGCCCTGCGGAATCGCAAGAACTTCCACAACCTCCTCAACACGAAGGGGGCGAACCGACACAGCGAGGCACTGGAAAATACGATGAGCAAATTCCTGTTTCTCTTTATCAATGCTTCGCAACGTTCGATCATAGGTCTCGTCCAGAGTCTCGGGTAGTTCATCCAAAGTACGTCGAATGCTTGGCGGAAAACAGCGACTCAGGGTTTCTAGTTGGCAATATACCCATCGAAACCTATGGCGTCACATGAACAGGAGCTTTGAATAAAGATGATGGTTACGGCCTACATCCCGCCGGCCCTTTCTGTGAGCGTGTCGATAACGAGATTCTTGTCTTCCGCTCGCCACCTCCGCATCTTCCGGTGTGAGAGAACGACAGAATTTATATAGTTGGCAATATCCTGGTTTTGTCCGAATTCGTCATGGAGAGACATGCAGTGGACTGCCAAGGGCTCGAGAACGTCTCGGATGTCTATCTCTGGACGGCTAGTGATGCAAAAATGTAGATGTGGGAGGTGAAATTCAACAAGCTCCTGCAAGATGTCGAGGACTTGTTCACGCGGAGAAGGTAACCCGGATGAATTCGGGCACTCATCGAGCGCATCTATAATAATGTAGATTGGTCCTTGTCCTGGAATTTCGAGCATCTTCGTCAGGCATTCTATAAGCGCATCTTCACTGGGTTGTCGGGAGCCATGATCGTGTGTCGAGTAGAGGTCAGAGAGAATGTCAAGAAAGGATCAGATTGAGCGCAGAGCTGGACAAGGAGGGACGACAGCAAGCTGCGGGACGTCCCGCTTAGAAGAATCACGGAAATCGAAGTAGAAATGCACGAATGTGGCCAGTCCTGCTTCGCGCAAGTCCTGGACGTCTTGAATGATCGTTGAGCTTCTCAAAAAGGTGAGTACACCCGTTCAGAGAACAGTCACACTAACACATACCACAGGACACTCTTCCCAGAACCGGCTACAGTACGGGAAACCATTAGCCATAGGAGGGTGAGAAAGGTGAGAGATACATACGGTTGCCATGGATCCACAAAAGCGAACCCGTCGTTTTCCATTCTTTGAAGGTGTCGCCTTTAATAAACCACGTGGCTGTTCCGGTGTGGTGTGCTTTGCGGGCAATATTATGGTTTGTCGACGGATCCGGAGGAGACAGCCAAATTCGAAGGTCCTTTTGTAACTGGTCGCCTGTGATGGTAGCTTCAGAATCAACATTCAATGAGGGCGTGGTATGGGAGTACGAACGACTCGTCTTGTTTATCTTCTCCGTCGCCTGTTGCATGAGGACTTGCGTTCACAGTTAAAGACCAACGCTCATTTACGCATGTCAGTTAGACGTACCCAAGCTTGTCGAATGCCCTCTGTGGATGCCTTGCCATCTAATCAGAAAATCGTTCAGTATATGCACGTAGCCATATGAACAGGTTATGTGCACCTTCCATGACTACCGTCATATTATTAACGAGACCATAAATTACCTCCAAACTCTGTACAGCTGTCGCCCGAGACTCCTCCTGGGTGAGCCTGTCGAGCCTTCGTAACACTGCCTGGACATCGTTATCGCCGAGTAGTTTCTTTGCAAATTTCTCTGCGACAAGTCAGACCAATAGCATTCCCAGAAGGATAGACTTACTGAGCCGTCCCTCGTTCATCCATTTTGTTGCAAGAGCGATGACGGACAGGAATTCGGCCACTATCTTGACTAGTATTTCAGTCATTGCAGGAGCGAGTTCAATCTCGGGTCGAGTATACGTCATGAGGCGCATGAGGAAGTTTTCAATACATTCAATTACATCGATGAGGGTGTCGTAGCCATCTCTGACACCCTTGGCCGCCTGATGAACCGAGATATCATAAGGAGGTGATTGGACATGATGAGGTAAATACACACGGTGAGAAGCACGCTGATGCCAGAGAATATTATTTGTGCGGGTGGGAATACCTAGAGGATAACCGATAAGCGTCCAAATACGGTCATGAAGAACTAAGGAACTTACGAGACTAACACCCGCGCTGAGTGCCGCATTGTTGGAGAGGGAATGCAAACCATCAATGATCGAGTTGAGGTACTTCATCAATTTAGAATCTCTATTCCTGAATTCGTCAAATTCGCGGGCCTTCGCCTCAAATACACGCAAGATGTCATCGGGGGATTGACAACGTCGGATCTCGGCGGCGAGTGGATCGTTCTGGAGATCTTTCCCTGTCTGCTCAGTGTACTTCTCTAAGGCGGCACTAAGAATGGATTGCAAGTTAGAAGAAGGGGCAGCTGCCAGTGGATCGGTGGTTGAAGACATAGGGATGACAGAGGGAAGGCGGTTTCGTGTGTGAAGGTGAGGGACTGAGAGGGCGCAACCCTTGCCCAGCCTCCTAGACGCGCGTTGTACAGAAATAAATTGCACCGCATCGTGCAATGAGGTAGGTCTCGGGCCCAGCCGAGCGCCTAACATACTAGGAAGCGCCCGTCAGACCCACTTGAAGTGGACTGCTGCAGTCTGCTCGGTCAGGGACTGTCACACTGACTTTAGCAAGCTATTCCATGACCAGACACGTCAACACTAATGACCCATATGACATGATAGTCTGGCCGTGCCAGTGGTCTGTATCCATCCAACCACAGAGGGGGAACCGCATTCAAGTACTGAAAAAGAAAAAAAAATGTTATTAAGCTTTCTCCAGACTATAAATGTAATCTATTGTTCTATCTAATTTGTAGAGCCTCGAAGATGAGGGGACGAGTGTCGTTGTCTATGCGATCGCCGACAGCTGCTCCGAAGTTGGAGAACGAGAATGGCCCCGTGCCATATCCGTGTGTCCCGTGCCGAGTGCTGTCGTGATCATCAGCATCGCCCAACATCCCGAAGCTGAGCAAGGTGGGAGAGCGCTGCGCCACCATCGCAACACGCGCTGTGGTTTTCGTCCTAGCTGTCGTCGTCCGCCACTTTGAAGTCGACGCAGCATAGGAATATCAACGCGTCACGTCGTTGACGCATGCCATTGTGTCGTCATCGTCGGCCATTATATGCCTAGTTGACTCAGCACGGGAGGCTGCACAGAATGGATGCGGTCTTGGTGGTCGCGGTACGTGGGCATGGTGGTGATGGTGTTATCCTTGTCGAGGTGGTAAGCCCAAGTCGAGGGGACAGAGGGATGATGCTGAACTTGCGTTACGCCCGTCACCCTGCCGTCGCCGTGCTGGTCGTGGTCGTCGATGACCAGTAGTACGAATGCATGGGGATGGAGGGTAGGGAAGCTGCAAATGGCCCTTAGGGAACCTGTCTCGGTGCAGAGAGGTAGTGAAAAGAACGAAACAGAAAACGGTATACATTGTCCCTACTTCCCGGCACAGCAACCCGGAGGCATACACGTCTTACAGCCAGCGTGTCTGGGAGGACTTGAAGACTGAGGAGGCTTGGTTGCGCGATGTTGAGGGCAGTGATGGGTGAGTTGCCAGGGGGATAGACGAGTAGCGCCGCTGGAAAGATCCCAGGAAGAGTTGAAATAGGTGAACACAATCCCTGTGTCAAGCCGGAAATGTCATCTGTCTCAGGCTCGAGTGGGCAATGGATATCCCGTCGTCCCCGTGTCGCGGATCATGGATTCTGCTCACAGGCCCCACTCCACGTATGTGGGTCCCCATTACGACATAACGAAATAAATGCGCACGATGAGAAGAACGCTGATACCAGAGAAGATTATTTGTGCGGGCGGGAATGCCTAGATAATACAGTAATACAGTCATAGTGAACTAACGGATTTCCATTGACTTACGAGACTAACACCAGCGCTAAGGGCCGCGTTGGTGGAAAAAGCATGCAAGCCATCGACGATCGGTTTAAGGTACTTCATCAATTTGGAATCGCCATTCCCGAACTCGTCGAACTTCTGGGCTTGCTTCTCGAATATGCTCAAGATGTGATCGGGGGTTCCGAACTGTCCGATCTCAGCAGCGAGTGGATCGTTCTCGAGATAATTCCCAGTCTGTTTAGAGTAGTTGGCTAAGGCGGCACTGAGAATGACTTGCAAGTTAAGAAAAGGGGCGGTTGCGTCGTTGGTTGAAGACATAGGGATAAAGGAGGGCAAACCGTATGAAGGGTGAGGCCTGCCAGCTTGTCCTGTTGATTTAAATAGCGATAAGACGCGCGAGAGCCCTAAGAAGCAGCTCCGATCTGAATGATAGACGCGGATTGTATTCTGTACCGGCCATCGCGCGATGAGCAATGGATGGCTTGGTGCTGCTTAACGGTTTCCCGTGCGATGTGCAGGAGGCGGGAGCACCCGAGGGTCGGAGTGAAAAAAGGTTTGATGCCGGAGAATGCCGCCTTCTGGACGGGGACGCTTTCAGCTTGACACGACACGGCAATAATATCCTTTGTTCCGGCCAAACAAAGTTTGTTTTCTTCGTTTCCTGCGATGCCACCCTTCTTGGTCTCCACTCACCTACCAGCTCCCTTAACACAGCGCCTCTCAACCCTCAAGTCCTACCAGCCAAATAGGACTTACATACCTCCAAGTTGCTGTGCCACAAATGTCAATGTGAGTGCTTGTTGTCTTTTTGTATTAGCTCTGCATCCAGACAGTTCCCAAGAGTTACGTGCCACTTCTCTGCCCCCTTCCCCATATCTTCAGCTTGGCTGCCAATGGCCACGGCCACGACAACGATGACGGCAGCGAGGGGCGTTACGGGGACCCAATGTCATCCCCCGCCCCGCCTCGACTTGGGGAGGCCTTGAAGAGGATAACGCCCGCCACCACCAGGTCGCCCACCTCGCCTATGCACTGTGACCACGAACTTCGAGAATAATCCCATCCAATCATGACTACAGTAGTCCATGGATGGCCACCTTGGCAGCAACCATCCTGGTCACTTTGACGAAGGCCACCGTATTGGCGGCGACCTTGGCCACGGGCGTGGCGATGACAATCACAGCTATGGCAGCTTTGACCACGGCTCCCAACTACGAGCGCCATGGCCACCATGACCATGACGACCATGACGATCATAGCCACGACCTCGGTGACACCCACCGTGACCACTCCCGCGACGACCACACCTACAACAACTCCATGTAGTATCCAAGCTGCGTCAACTGCAGAGTAGCCGACGACGCTGATGACGATGACGGAGGTAACTGGCACCTGCCTGACGCCTAGCCACTCCTATGCTGCCCCAACTTCGAGGTAACGGGCGACGACGACAACAAAATACACGTGCAGGCCTCACGACCGTAGTGTGGTGCCCTTCTCGCCCCCCTCGAATTTGGGACGGAGGGTGATGCTGATGATCACCACAGCACGCGGCACGGGCGTGGAGCGGGCCCTCCCCTGCCTCGAGTTGGGAGCAGCCGTCCATGACGGCGGTAATGACGGCTCTCATCCACTCACATCGAGGACCTGCTTCCCAATTCGCTTCGATGGTACCCGTCTGTGATTGTCACTCTGATTGGCATTGAAGTGTCCACAGACGATTAGATGGCGGCGAAACGTGTCCGTCACATCTTTCATACCATACCATCCGTCCACGCCCACGTGGGTAAATACCCATTTCGTGCCACCTTCCCTTGCCACTTTCTCTGCAAGCTCCTCCACGGTCAGGTCCAATGCGTCACAAATTAATCGCAGTTGCGTTATTTGGCTTTGCGGAAGGGTAGGTCATGTCTTTCCACCATCGTGAGACCGACGTCGTATTTTACTTCTCATCGTTTGCATTAATCCCTGTCAATATATGCACTTACACCTCTATTCCCACATTATTTCTCCCTACTGCTGTTATTTGCTCTCTCTTGTAGGATCCACTTACTCATCCGTCCCCAAGGCAGCCAGGACTTACGGACGAACCCATGTTGGAGTCGTTACAAAAAGAGGCTGGGGTCATATCGCAAACATGACAAATCAAGCCCATGCCTGAACGCGGCGCAAGCGTCGACACCGCCAGTATGATGGTCATCCGAGGCCACAGCAGCGCCATCATCGCGTCTCCATGACGGTAGAAAAACCTGCCGGTTCGACTCAGAGTGCTGGTGGCATTTCCTCTCCGTAGATCCGTTCTCCATCCTTTCTCCTCGGGTTCGTACTACTGACACTCCTATGGAAAAAGTAAATATGCCAGTCCCAGACTGCAAGTTGCATGGAGAAAAGCTACCAGAGATACTGCTTCCTCTCCTTCCTTGGCCTCTGGCAAGTCCACTTATTTCGGCTACTCTTAGAGACGCTTCGTCTGGCTTGGAAAAAAAAGCTGCTACCTCTGCTGCGTTCCGTATTTTCATTACCTTGGTGCCAGTGCCAACCACTGGGTGTATCTTGTCACGACAGTTTGAGCCAAAAGCCTTCTTCTGGATCGAGGGCGGACCCAAGTCGGTCACAGGGGGGATAGTACCTGCCAGAGACACAATCCAAAATCAGGTGGCGAGTGCCCAAATGTTTATCATCATGTTTCAACCAAAACCCACATGCGATGCGCACAAGTCCTCAATGATTTATTGAATAATTGTCGAGGCGATTGTGCACGTGGATTACAATGCTCGCTCAAGATTTTGCTATGTGAGTCGTGACTCGAACCAGGTGGAAAAAAGGGCCGAGTGAGCCCTGGCGGTGTGGCGTGGCGTATAACTTGGGCGTCGATTACGTAGGTGTAATGAGAGACGAACGCCCCAGTTATCTAGTTTTCAAGTATATTGCCAACCATTGTTGATGAAGGAACCCCGCCTGGGAAAAGAGTAGGCGATAGAGTATATGTGCGCACGCCGCACAGGCTGAGTCATGGCCATGGAAGCAGGACAAAGGAAGGTATTAAGAAGTAGACAAGGAATGCGCCGCTCTCGCTCCCTGCTCTCGCCAGCGTTGTCGCTACTGGCACTCTCGCGCGCATCGACGCCAGGTCTATCATCGCGCTGCAGCTCGAGTTGGGCTATGCCCGCTAGCGGGCCCAACCATATCCTGCGAGTCGTCCGGATCGGATATCAGCGTACTAGGCACCCAGATAATTCCACTATGCCTCCTTGGCCCAGCAGACGAAGCTGCACCCTCTCCGACACCGACGCCCATCACGTGGCACCTGCGGCCCACTCCCACATCCGCACACTCAGTCTGGGACACTGTCCAAGTCTGTCATGGCCGGCTTGCCACTCTCGAGTCTCGCTGTCTTTCCCAGTTTCGCTATCACTTCCGCATGTCCCGCAACGCGAGTCAAGCCCCGAGGAGCGACAGCAGGGGAAGACGTGGAGGATGTTGGAGAAGGAGGACACCCGTTCGGCGCGCAGGAGCGTACGTGACACCCCCAGCGCATGCGCGGCGCACGTTCCCGGGGACGCGTACCACCTATCGGTGAGGCCGCAGGCACGCGACATTTCACCACACTGCTGGCGAAGAAAAGCAGGCACCACGGCCAAGCGCAGCAACAGCGTAGCGCCCACTGGCATGTCCGTCCCGTCCCGCCACCGCCACGGTCATCTCGCCTGCTGCTACTGCTGCTCCGGTGGCGGTGGCAAGTCCATAGTAGGCAGCATGGGATCCCCTAGACGGGCAATTCAGAATCCATGAGGGAATAGGCTAGTCACGACCACGAGGAAACCTTGAAGAGTGATAACCGATTTCGTTTTGCCCTTGTCGGCAGGATGAGGAAGGCCGTGGAGACTGACCGACACCCCATTTCGATGGCACATCTAAGGTCTACTGGAGCTACTGTATCTTTCCTTGTCTCGAGGAGTCCACTGGTGAAGATCGCGAGTCCCTGATCAGCGTGAAACACTCTAAACCGGGAAAAAACGCTGATCAAACGGAGGAGGCCAGATATTCTATTCTTAAGCAATTCTTCATTCCAGTCCACAATTGCGTTTCTGAATTTGCCAAATTTGCAATTTCACAACTTTACCCTCCATCTATGGTTTATCGCTGCCTGTTTGGGATATGTCACTGCGCGTCAGTCGAGCGAATAGTGGTGAGGTTTACTTCAAGTCAAGTCCCATCTGAGCATTTTCATCTGATTCAAGACATTTAGCGCCATCCGGTGCCCGCAAACATATCTAACTCTGGGCGCCGGTGCGAGTCATCGTGGAGGGTGCAGGCATAGCTCGATCGGTGGCAGTGACGGTGGGCCTTTTGAAAATGCACAAAAGCTTTGAATTGAACCCACTTGCCCCCATTTGCCCCACAGGTAACAAGTGACATGCCGAATTCGAATCTGGATGCGTCGTGTCCATCACACTGGCTCAGACTTCATGTATGCCATATGAATTATTGACTTTGTACTGCACCAGATTTACAAAATGAATTATTTTGTCATTGGTTCCACATCTTACACTGCAGTTCTGCGTTCGCTACACCCTTTGTACCCTCATTGGCCTGCTCCAATAGGAACTGCGCGAGTTCGTCATATCCCTCCTCTGATGCTACTTGGAAAGGCATCTTTCCTTTCTCATTCTGGATATGCAGATCCGCACCATGCTCAAGCAGCACCTTCGCAACCTGGAGTTCTCCCCAATATGCCGCCTGGTTCAACGGTGTCCAGAGACCCGTCTTCTGTGTGTTCACGGAGGCATCGCGGTCAAGCAACAGTCGTGCAACTTCCACTTGTCCGAATTTTGACATGACATGCAACAGAGTCAATCTGTCCTCGTCCTGCTCATTGGCATTCACGCCGTGGTCAAGTAATAACAGGACAACGTCGTAATGCCCCTCTGACGATGCCTGCTTGAGCGGACTCCAACGACCCTCATCCAGGTGGTTCATGTTGGCACCGTGCTCCAATAGCAGCTGGGTGGCCTTCAATCTTCCGTGTTCTGACGCATTAAGCAGTGGCGTTGTCTTCCCCCTGTCCTCCGCATTTGGGTCTGCGCCGCAGTCAATCAGTGATCTCACAACCATGGCGTCTCCATGTCGCAATGCTAGGTGTAACGGAGTCGCATCCTCAGCATCTCGAGCATTCATGTCGGCCCCATGATCCAGTAGGAAAAGTGCCACCTCCACATGTCCGTTGTCCACCGCCACGTGAAGAGGAGTCGTGTGGTACCTGCCCCTAGCATGTACGTCTTGTGGGTGTGTACTGACGAGTTGTTTTACCATGTCATGGAAACCACATAACGCAGCATAATACAATGGGGTGCCTCGAGTTGCTCCGGGCGAGTGGAGGACATGTATGATTCCCAAGGAGGATCGATATCATACACCCAAATCCAGGCTGCGAAGTGTGGTTTGTCCCTGTCAAAGAGACAAGCCATCCCATCTCGGATAAGTGACGATACATTCTCGAACTGGGCATGCTCAACCCAGTGCTCCGCGGCGTAGGTAGCTAGGGGGAACTCCCCAATCCGTGTCTTGTCAATGTGGTCATCCAGCTGAAGCAGCATGCAGAGGCAAGTCCGTGCAAGAAAGGTATGCGCGGGCTGTAGGCGAATATGAAAGTGGGAAACATCATTGCAGTTTGCGAGGCGAGGTGACATCAGGTACTCCTTCATGGAAAAGTGGGAAAACTGCACCATTCTTGAACCGCGAACGTTGACAATAGTGATTAAAGTGGAACACGCGGATCAGATGGCATTCTCTGCATTTTTGTAGCGCCAACCCGCATTAAATCCGGGAATTCCAGTCGTTTCCATATTGACCTTGACTGCAAAAATCTCCGCAAGCTCCTCGACATGAAGTGGGCAAACGGATACTGCAAGGCACTGGAACATTGAAACGCGCACGAAGACGCGCTGGTGAGTTCGAGAGATTTGAGGGGTTACAAATGAAGCAGAGACGAGCAGGGAGAGGAGCGAGAACCGCCTAGCTCAAGGATAGGAGGCGCGACGAGTTAAGAGGGGGACTTCCGGTTTGCGGTCTTCCGAACGCGGATGGCACGGTGGCGCGGTTTGGCGTCGAGAGGCTCGCGCAAGGGAGGACAAGACGAGAAGACTTAGGAATCACGCCTGAAGAGAGAAAGGGGGAAAGCGTCCGTGAGAGGTTGCTTGCCTTCTAGGAGGCCTCTCTGGGGGTTTTTATAGCAAAAGTGCGCGTATCTAGATACATCACCAGTAATCTATCTGTTAGTAAGGAGTGATGAGCGAGCGGGTCAAGACAAAACTGGGAGTGCTACGAAGGCGAAGCGAAGTCAGAAGTGACGCCTGTAACGAGGTCCATGACACAGGGGGTGGTATGAAGGAGGTATAGCGCGCGGCGACTTGCACGGGCGCGAGGGGGAAGGGACGAACTGAGACACGGAAGGAGAGGTTGTAGGCATATCGTGTAAACGAGGGACGAGAGTACTTCAAAATAAATTCAGTCAAAATAGTGAAATAAGAGTATATACACGTAAATGATGTGCCGAAGGGACTGCCGGACGTGGCTGCTTGACATGGCGTGGGTCGCGACGTTGGCAGGAACGAGGGGGAGCGGCGAAGAGATTTGAGGGTGAAGATGGGGGTGACGTGGACGGTTTTGAGTGGGCGCGTGGACGGAGGTGATGAATGGATATAAGGACTAAGAGGGGGTGACTAGCTCCAGGGCGAGGATGGAAGGGCGCCTTGTGAGTGCAAGCCGAGAGGTGGGGCAGCGAGAGGCAGAGATGTTTTGATAAGGAAAGCAGGCCAGGAATGCGAGTTGGCTGTGCGAGTGCGGCTGGAGGAGTCTAGAGATGACGACGATGGTAGGTTGAAGGAGAAGAGAGAAGGTGAACGGGTTTCTGAGCCATGATCATATTTCGAGAGGAGGAGAGAGTAAGAGTGGAGTGGAGGCGCGGGTGTACATCAGCAAACCTGCATGGAACTTTTTTTGACTTGAGCGAGCTCGTACGAGCTCGTACGAGCTCGTACGAGTTGAAAAAGTAACGAAAGCCCATAAGTTGACAAGTAACCTACGTTCAGCCAAAAGTTTGCTAGGTCGTGTTTCCTACAAGTAATTAAGTGAAAAAAAGTTGCGGAAAGTCAAAAAAAGCCGAAAGTTGGAAAGTAGCATGCAGGCATTTTCCACAAATGAAGATACTGTTGAGATCGATGACCCAATCGTCCTGATATGATAACACATGTCTCAACTATCTACAACGCTTCCTCACGACCACATAGTTACCCGTTACCCAACACGAGCACCTCGAGCACCACATCCCGTCACAAGGCAGAGATGCTCCCCCAACAGGAGCCATGGCAGTAAGCCCCACTCGCTCTACAGGGCACCCATCTCGCTACGAAATCCCTTTCCTTGATGACGATGGGAGTAACTTCACATTTTGGAAGTACCACATCCAAATGGTCTTTGGTCTTCGAGACCTTTGGCCCGTGGCCAGCGGCATGGTGCCTGAACTAGACAGATTGATTGGGGGTTGCACATACTCACCGAGACCTCCCAGATATCATTAGCAACAAAAGCGGAAGTAGAAGTGTAGGGTGGATGAAAGGGGGTGCGTCGTGTAATCGGAGATGATACACCTTGGGAAACAGTTCAACGTTAAGAACGGGGCAGGGTGGGTGTCATCATCGGACGCACCGAGGCAGTTGCCAAACACAAAAAACGACGTGAAGGATAAAGGGCTAGCTGAGCCGGCTGTCGACATCGCGCAAGGTGGTCTTTTCGGGAGCCACACCTGTCACCAGCATTCAGCATCCCAGCACCCGTATCCAAGTCAGCAGCGCTCATGTGAAAAAAGAGGGGGAGGGCGGGGGGCACACCAGTAGCAGATACTGACGATAGCTTTGATGCCCCCATCGTCGGCCCCATCCACATTAAGTCATGGAGATAGACAATCCATCGCAGTGTGTCGAACCTCACGACACGCAAAGCATGTCTTGTTCGCGCATCGTTCTGCTATGTATTTCAAGCACCATGCCTCGGATGCAGCAGCTTTCGCCCCGCTTGGCCTTTTCCTTGGCTCTCAGCTTCGCTAGTGCCTTCCTCGCGATGGGTCCGGATCTGGTGGGAGAAGGAGAGACTGCCCAATTTAAGCACTACCGTCAGTCCTATTTCAACACCAATGGGCGGAAGAAAAAAATTCACGCACGATTGTTCCCGGCAGTCGCAAAGATGTGCACACCCTCTGTGACCGCTGTGCGGACCCCTCATAATCCAGCGGGTTGATAGTTAGTCGGCAGGAGTGTGACGTTGATCTGAATGATCTGCAGAACGAAGTATCAACCCGAGAGATTCAAAGCACTCGCTAGTCGCGGCGTCATTGAAACTCACCTTCCCCTAATCCATTTCGTCCGCTAGGCAGAATCAACTCAGCAAGATATGCTAACGACGCACCCCCCAAAAAACATCACTCACCCAAAATCCCCGACGTACTGATCATCTACACAACCCCCTGAAGTTGATAATCCTTCAGTTTGGCTCCAGCGAGCAACGCGGGCTGCACAAATGCAGATCTTAGTTCATCTGCAAGGACCCTGGCACGCTTCAGGGTCTCGTCTCCCTCATCCTCGAGTCACTACCTACGCGTGGGCATTCCCACGTCCTGGGACGTGCCTCCCAAAGCGCCCGGTGCGTGAGGGAGAGGGAGGGACGTTGAGCACGTGCGGGGTGGGAGGTGGATGAAATGGTATGATACCTACGAATAGGCAGAAAGAAGTCGGACCTCATGTAGGGGGAAAGGGGAGGGCCTAATTTGGGAGGGGGGATGTATTAGCATATAGACGGTAAGGTTTTTAAAAAGGACATTAAGGTGGAATATGTCTTTGAGAGAATGAAATAGGATGGGAATGGGAATAGGAGTGGCTGACAGTTCGACGGCGGGGAGGGCGCACAGACCGACCAGAGAAGAAGGAACGATAGAAGGATGGATCGGAAGAACCCAAAAAAGCTTATGTTCAAAGTGGGAGTGGAGGATGAAGCTGGCCGTGGGGTGTGGACGGAGGGACTATTTTGCAAATGGGTAACGCTCACTCGGAGACTCGGAGCTGAGGCTTGGAACTCGGAGGGAGAGGGGACGATCAATGGTGATGCGATACGACAAAGACTACTCGGTATCACTCACTTCTGCCACTGACTGCCAGTGAAGAAACCGATTCGCTGTCCTGACGTATGTTTTAAAAAATGCCGTAATGTTGTGTTTTCCTTCTTCCATTGGGCTTTTT
>WTXC01000186.1:0-38098 GCA_022496195.1 Lactifluus subvellereus
AACCATGGGTCCTTATGGTTTAACTGCACCTGAAACTGTTCGGGTGCGGTTTTCATGGGTGCGGGTGTGGTTTCGGGAAATCCCACCTGGGGGTTACCCGTGTCACGCCCTACAGCTGCCCAGTGGCATGAGACTGTGCAGTGCTGTGCAGTGCTGTGCAGTAGGCCCCTTTCTATGGCCAACTATGGCCAACTATGGGTTTACTGATGAACTATGCAATGCTATGGCCAACTATGGCCAACTATGGGTTTGCTGATAAACTATGCAATGCTATGGTGTGCTATGGTGTGCTATGGTGTGCTATGGGGTAGGCCTATTGCTATGGGGGTATTGCAGGTTCGCTGATGTTGTGGCACCCACTACACAATTCCTCCTGATGACCTTCCTATTCGGTAGCGGGCTCAGGGAAGAGTATACTCTGGTTCATTGTCACTTGACTCTTTCCTCGAGTCAAACTTACCTAGTCAACCAGCTCCATGATAATACAGGATATTATGACCTTGTGTGACGCTGGAAGCGCCTTGGTGGTGTATTTCTATTTTGATTTTTGGGACACCAATAAGCAAACCCTTCAAAACCTGCTGCATTCCTTTCTCATCCAGCTTTCTGCCTGGTCTGATCATTGTTGCGATGTACTTTCCCACCTATATTCAACACATGACTGTGGATTGAGGAAGCCTAGCAATGGTGCCATGATAGATTGCCTCAAAGAAATGCTCTCGAACACAGTTGATGTCCCAATGTATGTTATTATTGACGCTCTGGACAAATCCCCGAACACCTCAGGAATTCCATCTCCCAGAGAACTCATCGTTAATCTTGTGAAGGAGCTTGTTGAGCTTCATCTCCCAAACCTATGCATCTGTGCTACCAGTCGCCATGAGATCGACATTCAATCTGTCCTTGAATCCTTAACACAAAACCCTGTGTCACTTCACAATGAAACCAGACAAAAGGAGGACATCATCAAATATATCCGCTCTGTGGTTAACTCAGACAGAAGAATGTGGAGATGGAGGAATGAGAACAAGAATTTGGTTATTAAGACACTATCAGAAAAGGCTGATGGGATGTGAGGGTATTGTTTTATGTTCATAATACATTCTTAAATTATGGTGATATAGGTTTCGCTGGGTGTTCTGTCAGCTGGAACTCCTCCATGACTGCTTCCTGCTGAGCATGTGGCATACCCTTGATGAATTGCCCAAAAGTCTAGATGACACATATGAGTGTGTGCTGAGGGAGATAAAAAAGGCAAATCAAGCACATGCGCATTGACTGTTGCAATGCCTCACAGCGGCAGTTTGGCCACTTGATGTTGAGGAACTTGCAGAAGTCCTTGTGGTCAACTTAAATGTTGGAGGGGCACTGATGCTGAACCCAGATTGGCAATGGGAGGACCACAAAGAAGCGGTGTTGTTGGCATGCTCCACTTTGGTCTCTATAGTCAATGATGAGGATTCAAAGGTTGTGCAATTCTCGCACTTCTCGGTAAAGGAGTTCCTCACTTCAGATCGGCTTGCCGCTTCCAGTGGAAATATCTCTCGCTATTATATTCCACTTGACTCAGCATATACAACTCTTGCGCAAGCTTGCCTTGGTGTCCTGCTCTGATTGGACGACCGCATTGACAAGGACAGTATCAAGGACTTTCCACTGGTTCAATATGCTGCTGAACACTGGGTCAGCCATGCCCATTTTGAGAATGTTTCATCACATGTCAAGTAGTGTTTCAAGGTCTGGTCCTATGGACCGAAAAAAGACCGGGACCGCAACCGGACCGGTCCGCGGTCCGGTCTTTTTTGCGGTTGCGGTTGCCTGGTTTTGGCAGTGGCCCGGTTGCCGGTTGCACCACTTTGGGCTGTGCTCATGGACCGCTGAAAGACCGGTTTCAACCAGTTTCAACCAGTCTTTGCTCTGGACATATTAAATAGATGTTGATGCACTTCTAGATTTATTAGATTTATTTTTTACTCTCCATTTCCTCGTGTTTTCTTCTTAGCAGCATTTAAGCGGAGTTTCAAACCCCGTTGAACGTTGTCCCGTTTAGGAAGTACAGTACCCTTCCTCTCATCGAACATCAGGCCGCACGTCCCATCAACTGATGGGCCCCTACTCTCCACTGAGTCTCCAGTAATCTTTAGGTATGCAATTATGGCCTAGATAAGAAGACCTGCAGGTTGAAAAAAGGTAGGTATGAGGGGAAGTTAGAGATTGAGAGTGGGGGGAAAAAAACAGGTGCGTCGCCCCTAACTATATAAAATAAAATAACTACATCGTCTTCTCCCCCCTTAGGACAGCAGCAGCAGCCGGCGGCGGCGGCGGCGGCAACGGCGGCACCAGGCGCGGCAGCGGCAGCACCACCGGCACGAGCGACAACGGCGGTATCAGGCGCAGCAGCGGCTGCGGTGGCTGCGACACGACGGCACCGGCAACACCACACCAGCGACAACGACGAGCAGGCGCCGCCGCGGCCGCGGCAACGGCAACGGCAGCAGCACGGCGGCGTCACCAGCGACAACGGCGGCCACAGGCGCGGAACCTGCAACGGCCGCAGCAGACGACGGTGGGGGCAGCACCGGCACCGGCGACAACGGCGGCACCAGCGGGCGCACCAGCGGCGGCGGTACCAATGGCGGCGGTGGCACCAGCGACCGCGGCACTAGCGACCGCGGCGGTACCAGTGACCGCGGCAGTGCCAGCGACTACGGCACCGGCGACGGCGGCGGTACCAGGGACTGCAGCACCAGCGACCACGGCACCAGCGACCGCGGCGGCACCCGTGACCGCGACGGCACCAGCGGCCACGGCACCAGCGACCGCGGCGGCACTAGCGGCGGGGGCAGCAGGAGCAGCGATTAGAGCTGTCGCTTGCTCCTACCTACTTATTTTTTAGTTAGATTGTATCTACATACTTCAGATTTGAATATAGACTTGTTTTTATAAGTTTACAACCAGTTGAGACTAGTTGGTTGCCAACCAGTCTTGGGTACGACCGGCTGCAACCGGTTTTTTAGCCGCAACCGGACCGACATAGACCGGTCCATAGTGGTCCCGGTCCGGTTTTTGGTAAATTCCTGAAAACATGAACCGGTCCCGGTCCCGGTTGTATGCCATATAAGGCAAAAGACCGGACCGGACCGGACCTTAAAACACTAGTGTCAAGGATGGGATGGAGTGTCTGTTTGACATGGACAAGCCACACTTCGCAGCTTGGCTCTGGTTCTGGGTACACAAAGAAGACCACCAGCAGGATTATTTTTATGAGGGGAAGATAACCCCTCGCCCAGAGAAGCCCAAGGCTGTCCCTCTGTACTACGCCGCACGATTTGGACTTTATGACATGGTAGAATACCTCCTCACAAAGCATCCAGAGGATATAAACACCAGAGGAGGCTACTATGGGACCCCACTGCATGTGGCATTGTGGGAAGAACACATTGAGGTTTCATGGTTACTCCTGGTGCATGTCACAGATGTGAATATCCGTGGCAGAGGGGACATGTTACGATTTCTTTCCCTTTTCCTTTATTCTTTCCCTTTTCCTTTATTCCCTACAACGACCCATGACCCGCATCGAACCTGAGACTCGACTATGATACTAAGACTCACGTGACCAGATACGGAAGGGCCTTCTCGCCCTGCGATCCCTATATAAGGTAGCCTAGACTGTAGCCTCATCTCTAGGCTTGTTCTCTTCGTACCAATACCGAGCTACGCTCTGGCCCTTGGTGGCTATCGTATTACCCTCTCATCTTGTGAATCCTCGGATCCTCAGGCCGTTTGCCTGACTCCTGATCCCCCTGTATTGAACCCTTGACCTGGGGTTGTACACATAAGGGGACCACCACTGCGCCCTGTCTTAGACCCGAAGACTCGCAGTGTCCAAGTCGATCACGTGACTTGGCGAACCTCGACCGATACGCTCAGAGCTCGAGCGTAACATTAGAACAAGCCTCTCGAACCCCAGACCGACCGAAGCCAAGATACTAGGCAAACTCGATAGCCACTGAAACTCGACGATACACCCCACTGATCGCTTAATCGCGAAAGATCCGACCGACATCGACAGACCTGAAACCCATCGATCGAAAGACAGACATCACCCCGATCCAGATTTAGGAGCACTTATCGATCGCTCCACGATAACGAACACCAGACCGAAAATGGCGACGAGAGTACTCCCCACCGTCAATGACAGCATGCACGCGCCACCATCTCCTGTGGCGATGTTCCCACCAGGGTACGGACCCCCGCCACCAGACCCAGCACCAGTACCGCCAAACGCACCCCAGAATGTTCCACTAGTGCCCCAGCCGCAAAACGACGACCTTCGACTGGAGGGCCGCGAACCCCCTGTTTTCACAGGCAATAGAACAACGACCGACGCTTTCATTCATGAGCTAAAACTCTACCAGTACCTAAATTCAGATCACCCAATCATTGCTCACGACCACACCCGGATTGCGCACGCCTTGACTTATGTACAAGGGACAGCAACCACCGAATGGCGACGAAGCCAAGAAGAATGGCTGATGACCGAACCGCACCCAGAATGGGATGATTTCGAAGCACGATTCGTCCAAGACTGGTTCGATGTTAATGAACCATACCGCGCCACGGCGCAGCTCGACACCCTCACCATGACCCGCGACGACATCGACGATTATATCACTCAGTTTGCCACCCTAGCGCGCAAAGCGTTGTATCGCGAAGACGACCCAGCGGTGCTTGAGAAGTTCAAGCGGGGACTGCCCCTGCAACTACTCAATGCCTGTATGTCGCACGACGAACCGCAAGACTGGGAGATGTGGAAATTGTCCAGTCGCAGACGACAAGCCATCATTACGGCTCTGAAACCCCACAAACAAGCGCAGTGGGAAGAGCGACACCCTCGCATCTCGTTACCCCCAATCGACATTCCACCACTTACGCAATCACCATCGCCAACAACTAGTGAACCAGAACCGATGCAGGTAGACAGCATCAAAGACCAACAGCGCATGAAGGGACTATGTTTCCTGTGCAATCGACAAGGACATATCCAGCGGAGTTGTCCAGAAAAGCTCACACCAACCCCAGCAAGAGTTGCGGCCACTTGCCTAACGGTTGAAGACCGATCGGCTGAGAGGCCTATGCAACAACAAGTCTTCGACTATCTACGAGGACTTGGAAGCGATGCGTACCATGAACTGGCAACTAAGTGGTGCAAAGACACCCCCACGTATCCAACCCTCGAACAGACAGCATTCAAGCGCGCCATGTTCCAGCGCGACGTTTTCCTCCCCCACCTCAATTCTATGAGGATCGCAGTCTCCTTTCATACCGCATCAACCAGAACAGACCACATCGCCTTCCTAGACTGTGGGGCAACGGAATGTTTTATCAGTAGTGCCTTTGTAGACAAACACAAACTCGGGACACGACTCTTACAGGCCCCAAAGATGCTCCTGAACGCTGATGGATCACGCAATAAAGGAGGCAAAATCACCCACTACACCGACCTTGAGATCGTTACAGAAGATGCCCCTCACACGCTCGATTCTTCATTGCAGACATGGATGAAGATCACTTGGTGCTAGGGTACCCATGGTTCGCAGCGGCCAACCCTCGCCAGACTGGAAGAATGGTGTTCTCCCACCACGTGATACTCCGCACATGCGGTGCAGCAGCACAAGCCGCTACGTCGACAGTTAGAGTCGCAGGATGACGACCGCCACGATCCAGAATGAACCGTTCTGGGAGGAGGGCGACCAAGTTTCATGCGCATTGCCAAACCACAGTTGCTCAGCAACTAGCAGAACAAGCTGCCGATAAAACTGAACGCACTTGGGATCAGATCGTCCCACCACAGTACCACGCACACGCCCGCGTCTTAGCGAGGAAGCGGCACAACGATTCCCGACCCGAGATCATGGGACCACGCTATCGACCTTAAACCTGACGCACCATCGACACTAGACTGTAAAGTCTATCCCCTAACACCGAGCGAAGACATCGCACTCCAGAAGTTCATCGACGAGAACCTCACCAAGGGCTATATCCGCCCATCAAAGTCACCATACGCATTCCCCTTCTTTTTATCAAGAAGAAGAATGGCGACCTCAGACCAGTCCAGGACTATCGCAAACTGAACACTTGGACCACACGAGATACCAACCCGCTCCCCCTTATCCGCGAGCTCATGGACCGACTCACTAGAGTCAATGGGCAACCATCAGCACTCTTCACGAAACTCGATATCCGCTGGGGCTACAACAACATCAGAATCCGTGATGGCGACCAATGGAAGGCAGCGTTCAAGACTAACCGAGGGCTTTTGAGCCCATGGTCATGTTCTTTGGACTCACAAACGCACCAGCCACCTTTCAATCAATGATGAATTGCCTTTTCCGCGAACTTATCAATGAAGGATATGTCACCGTATACATGGACGACATCTAATCCACACCCCACGAAACCACGCCCTTCACCGACGCGTGGTCGACGACGTCCTTTCCGTTCTCGCCCGAAACGACCTCTTCCTGAAACCCAGAAGTGTCAGTTTGAAGCAGACTCCGTCGAATACCTGGAGTCATCATATCTGAAAACGCCATTGGCATGGACCCCGTCAAAGTTGCAGGCATCAAGGCCTGGAAAGTCCCCACGACCCTGAAGGAAGTACGCGCATTACTCGGCTTCCTGAATTTCTATCGGATGTACATCAAGGGATTCAGCACCCTGGCGCCCCGCTTAATGCGCTTGTTGCTCACTGCGCTAAAGGCGGCAAGTTCTACTGGAATGAAGAACACCAGGAAGCCTTCGAATCCCTTATCGACGCAGTCTCCACCGCCCCCATCCTTAGACAACCCCAGTTTGACAAACCATTCATTGTCGACACTGACGCTTCGGCGTATGCCATCGGAGCGGTGCTGCAGCAACGCGATGACAAGAACAAGCTACGTCCAGTCGCGTTCCTGTCGGCGACCCTCGACGCTACGCAACGCAACTGGGATATTTACGACAAAGAACTGTACGCTGTAGTGCGTGCACTCGAATACTGGCGACCATACCTCGCTGGTTCACACCACCAGACCCTGTCCACACCGATCACCACAACTTGCAATATTACCGCAAGCCCCAGAACCTGAACCGACGACAAGCGCGATGGCACCAGGAGCTAGCTGATTATGATTTCAAGCTAGTGCACGTCCCCGGAAAGCGACACATCCCCGCCGACTTCTTGTCGCGTCCCTTTGGTGTAAACCAGGGGGATGACGATAACAAAGGAGTCATACTCCTCCCCGATTCCGGTTCGCAAACTCACATTCCCTGAAGAGCTGGAAGAACGACGCGAAATTATGCGTCTTCATCACGATCACCCACTCGCCGGTCATCCCGGCATCGCGAATACCCTTCACCTCCTTGAACAACAATACGAAGGTGACGGCATGAAAGAATTCGCCGCAGAATATGTTCGCGGCTGCGCGTCATGCCAAGAAAACAAACCACGAACCCATCATCGACACGCCCCGCTCCAGACAATACCAGTAGAGCCACACAAGGCCCCTTCCAGACCATCGCCATGGATTTGATCACAGACCTGCCGGAGTCGCATGGCTTTAATGCCGTCCTCACGGTGGTTGATCAAGGCTGCTCGAAAGCAGCCAAATTCCTCCCCTGCACTACGAATATCACTGGCGAAGGCGTCGCCGCCCTATACCTTCGCCACCTCATCCCTTGGTTCGGAATCCCCGGAAAATCATCAGCGATCGCGACCCCCGCTTCGTGTCCAATTCACCACGGAGCTTTGCCGACTTCTCACATCCAACAAACGTGTCTACCGCATTCCACCCACGAACTGATGGCGCAAGCGAACGCGCCAATCAATGGCTGAGCAATACCTCCGCCTCTGGACCTCGAACGACCAGACAGCATGGGCCCCCTACCTTCCCCTCGCAGAGTTTGTCCACAACTCATGGCCCACAATCGCTCTGGACAAACACCCCACCAACTCCTCTTCGGTACAAAGCCGTACATCCCGATGTCCACTGAGGAAGCTTGGGTGCCAGAAGTCACCGAGCGCCTTCAGAAGATCCGGGAAGCCAGGGAAGCAGCGGTGAAAGCGTTCCAGAACGCAACAGACCGCGCAATCCCGGTAGAATTTGAAGAAGGCGAGCAAGTCTGGCTCGAAGGGCGCAATTGCGACTCCACTATCCTACTATGAAGTTAGCGCCAAGACGATACGGTCCATTCCCCATCACGCAGAAGTTATCCCCGGTGACGTACCGATTACGCCTCCCGGCATCGATGCGTATCCACCCCACCTTCCATGTCGACCTCCTCACACGCTATGTCGAAACGGCCGCTCATGGACACAATTACGCCCGGCCGGATCCTGAAGTGATCGAAGGCGAGCCCGAATGGGAAGTCGAATCGATCCGCAAGGCAGACCATTACGGCAGACGACGGGAACTCCGTTTCCTTATCCATTGGAAGGGATTCCCAGCCTCTGAGGACTCATGGGTCTCGGCCCATGATCTTCACGCACCTGACCTGGTCGAGGACTTCTATCGACACAACCCTGATGCACCACGAGCGGTCCCACAAGCGCCGGGACGCCGCTTCCCTAGAGAGGGGGGTAATTTCCCTGATTCCCCTTCAACGACTCCCACGACACCATCGATAACGCCAGAAGTCCCTCGATCGCTGGCCCCGCAACCCAACACGAGGCCAACAACGACAACTACAAGAACAGGAGAACAACACGACTCCCAGCAAGATACGCATTCCTTAAACTCTTCCCCTCACAATTCCAGTACAATCTTGCTCACCGAAAGACGACCCCTTGGAGCACGACCTGAATGAAATACACCGCTATATTCCCTCTCAAAGAAGCATACCCTCGACCTCCAAACATTCGCACATTCCACATCCTTGCCTCCCCATACGCTACTACATTCGTTCCTAATTCCCCTTATCACGAAACACGACAAGAGCAGCACGGACGGCTGCACAGCTACTTCTGCCGAACCGACGACTGCCCCTTCCACCAATAGATGACCACTCGGTGGCACCACAACTCTCCACTTGACGAACTCGTTAGACGACGAAACGACCTTGATAGCCGGTTCTCCATCCTTTTCCTTCGCAGTCAGATCCACGGTCTCTCGTGCCCGAGACTGTGTACCCAATCCCGTTCCACTTATCGACCTAACCACGAACACCAACGACTGGCAGACGACTGGGCATCGTGGCAGCGAGACTCAGACAGATTTGTACAAGACGTACTTCAAGTCATACGACGACGAGTTTTCAGCCCATAATGCCCTACAAAGGAGGACCACTTCCACCCCCTACGCACACCCAGTTCATTAACCATAGCCCTGAAACGCCCTCTGTTCAGCGCAACGTCCTAGGGTCGCGACCCGAGGATGCGCAACTCCCCTTTTCACAAACACACCACGACCCATTCCCATCATCGACCTCGACAGATCCCCGACGCCAACCTTCACCAATGATGAAGTAGTGACACAAGCCCATGAAGCGCATCAGGCATACCTTCGGAAACGAAGGGAGCGATACGCGCAACGAAAAGCAGCGGAACGACGACGAAAAGAACCACCCCATCATTTCCAGTTATCCAACCCTACTTGGGACGACCCCTCCAAAGTACCGACGTGTACTGGACCAGAAGCGCGTGGAAGCACTAGAACACGCAGAACGTCGCGGACAACGCATCCTTGATTTAACCACCCTGACCATCATCCACCACGCTGCTTGTCCCCAGACTTGTCGCCCAGAATTTAACCCAGAACACCTTATTCTCATGTACTTGTGGGACTTCGAGACTTGGGCGACACACCTCTATCATGACATTGACGACGATCCGGTCCTCTTGAGGGGGACAACCCGTTTCATTCACGCCTCCGCTGACTCAAGTACGATATGCACTTGTTCCTGATTGGACTGATTTGACTCTCCGCCGATTGTACTATAAGAACGCTGACAGCATTGCCCCTAGTCGCAAAATGTCTTACCCGGACTCCCACTCACCTTTCGTCCTCTCCCCATCATCCTCATCCCCTGAACCGACGCCGCACGCATCCATTCATCGATCCCTCGACGCTTCCAGCACCACGTTACCACGACGACGACGCTCGCGAACCACGAACGATAGAAATGAATTAGAGCGTCGCGTGCAAGAATTCACCCAAAAGGTGCATGAAGCCGGACAACGAGCAGTACAAGCTCGCGAACGATTCGAGCGCGGTTCAATATGGAGACCCATCATTCATTCATCTACACACCAGAGGAGGACGCGACCATGACTGATGTCTGGTGAAGCCGGGACGTCTTCAGACCTGACAGAGGGGCAGTGTTACGATTTCTTTCCCTTTTCCTTTATTCTTACATCGACCCATGACCCGCATCGAACCCGCGACTCGACTACGATACTGAGACTCACGTGACCAGATACGGAAGGGCCTTCTCGCCCTGCGATCCCTATATAAGGTAGCCTAGACTGTAGCTTCATCTCCAGGCTTGTTCTCTTCGTACCAATACCGAGCTACGCTCTGGCCCTTGGTGGCTATCGTATTACCCTCTCATCTTGTGAATCCTCGGATCCTCAGGCCGTTTGCCTGACTCCTGATCCCCCTGTATTGAACCCTTGACCTGGGGTTGTACACATAAGGGGACCACCACTGCGCCCTGTCTTAGACCCGAAGACTCGCAGTGTCCAAGTCGATCACGTGACTTGGCGAACCTCGACCGATACGCTCAGAGCTCGAGCGTAACAACAAGCTTCTGGGCTGTTCTGGCGCCTTTCTGCTTGTCATGGTAAGGGAGATGGGTCCTCCTTTGATGGTCTTCATGCTCCAGTCAATGTCAGGGTTGAAGGCGTGAAGCCAGGGGAATCCTAGGATTGTCTGATCTCGTCCTAGGTCAGCAAGGAAGAAGCGTTGTATGCTTTCCTTTTTTCCTTGTTTAATTGCCAGATCGCAGTAGGTGGTTATTTGTCCACTGCAATGTTCAGATCTGTCGACGTTATAGAGGAGGCGTGGTTGGGCGAGGCATCTGGGCACTAGACGCAGCCTCTGGGTGGTTTTTTGGTCAATGAAGTTGTCAGTAGTGCCACTGTCTATGAGCACGCATTCCGCAGCCTTTCCATGTATGGTGGAAAATGTAAAGTTGACATTGATACTATTCTGATTTGAAACATACATAGTACAAATACGCGAGGCTTGATCCCAGGCTGTTAGGTCAAGCTGCTTTAAAAATCCAAGTCTTCCTGGATGATGCGATCAAAGGCTGCTGATCACTCTGTTGTGCTCATGGCACGTAACTGGGACATGACGTCCATTGGTGCTTGGCTGGCGCTGTCGTCGGGGACAATGGTCAGACTCTCTTGACTCGTCGTTCTTACGAGTGTGGCACATTGGGAGGGGGCTTGCTGGTTTTGTCTCCCCTTCTTTTCGAAGCATTGAGCAGCATGATGTCCCTTTTCTTTGCAGTAGAAGCATTTTCGCTCATCCATGAGCTTCTTCTTTTCTGCGTCTGTTAGTGGGCCCCCCATGTGTGCAGCATCTACATCCATGGGGACTGGGGCATTATTTCTAGGGTGCTGAGCGGGGGCAGGTGTTCTTGGAATAAAACATGGTTTGGGGGTGAAGCGCTGTTGGTTGGGGGTGGGTCCTAAGTCGGCGAGTATTTGGGCACTCCTAATGACTTCCTTTTGCGCTGCCTCCTGCCAATCTTCCAGGGTCGTGGGTATGGTCTCTTTGTTGAGTATTTTTAGAGCTATCCCTCAACGGAGACCCTTTTTGAAGAGGTCCAGCATTCCTAGGTCAGTAGGGGATCGTCCTGCGGCTAGGACGAGGTGGTTGAAGGTGGTGATGAAACCATCGATGTCATTTTCCTGCATCCTGAGATTGACCAACTTATTAAAGGCGTTTTGTTCTTTGGCCGTGTCCGTGAAGGCGTTGGTGAAGTCCTGGACGAAGCTAGCCCATAGTGCTTCATCTGTCTTTTGGATGCGATTGACTGCTCAGGTGGTTCTTTCTTCAAGGAGCATGGTTTGTGCATTGGTCCAGTCGTCCACCTTGGGGCCTCTGATGTATCCAATGGCTAGTGCTACTTGGTTGTAGGGGATGGTGACGTTGTCCGACTTCCCATTGAGGATTCAGTACAGCTTGAATTCCTTCAGGAATTTGGCGCTCTTGCTTCGATCTCCATTGAAGATGGCTGGCGCATTTCCTTTCATGGAGTCGTTGCCGTTTCCTTGTGGTGCCGAGATTGTTGCCATGCTGGTCTGCTGTGGTGGTGGCGGAGGTGGTACAGGTTGTTGGAGGATGGGCGGAGGTGGCATTGGTTGGGCGGCTTGCTGCGTGAGTCGAAGTAGCTGTGGAGTGGCTGTGGTTTCTTTGGTAAGGGGGTGGCTGCCTTGTAACGTGGCAACGTCTTGGAGTCCGGTGCTTAGGAACTCTTCAAGCGGTTCTACTTCCTTTTGCTTCCCTTTTGATGTAGAGGGTGCAAGTGGTGGCGACGGCGGGTCTACTTTGATGCTTTCTGGAGCCTTACCAGGGTGTCCTAGTCCTGTGGTATCGTCGTGGGGGATGCAGTTGTCTGGCTTTGTCCAGTAACGATTTTCTTCCCACTTGAGGATGTACCAGTGGTCATTGATGAATTCGATGGGAAAGTGCTTTGCACTTCCATCAGGGGCTTGGATCGTGTGGTGGTAGCACCACTTTCTGGGGTTTTGGTCAGTGTCTTTCCAATAGGCACCCCTGCAGATGTAATCTGGTAAATCCACATTCTTCCGCAGTGTGACTGGGGTGTCTCTTGTTTCTGAGATCTGTATTTGGAGGGTCGCCACATTTATTGTCCTTCTTGTAGAATGTGTTCTACTTCATTAACAAAGATGGTGCAGACGAAGTCAACTTTGGCGATGATTTCGGTGAGTTCTTGTGTGATCTGGTCAAGGTTGCGGTGGTATCTGTCTGGGCCATTGGCGCAGGTCCTTGGGCACTCGTGTTGGTGGCGTCTGACATCGCCTTCGAGTTGGTCTGTTGCTTCCTTTGTCCAGAGGACGGCTTCGAGGATGTCTGGTAAGCTGATCTCGTGGAGGGGTCCTAGACACGGTTGTTGAGTAGATTCCAGGGTGATAACGATAGCTGAAGGATGGTAAGGGCTGCTTCAAATGCCGTGAAGTCTTCCAGCCACTTCTGTTCGATGAATCGAAAGTTTTCTACCTTGATTGAGAGGGCGCGATGTTGCTCTGTTGGTCCTTCGGCACAGGACAGGAAGCAGGTGGCGTTGTGGCGATAAACTGCGTTGTCTAGGAGGATTCTCCACTGGGTGATATGTGCGCGTCTTCTGTTGAGATTGCTGAGACATTCCCAATACTGTTTGTTGTCCAGGGTGGGGCATTCCTGGTGGTTAGTGGGAAGCTTGACTTATGTTATGGCTTGACAGGCCATGAGCACGACTTGTGCGACTTGGGCGTAGGCAAGAGCAAGCACATGTGATGGCAAGAGCACTAGTGTTTTAAGGTCCGGTCCGGTCCGGTCTTTGACCTCCAGAGCCGTGCAACCAGACCGGGACCAGTTGCGGCCAAAGCTAAAATCTTAAAAACCGGACTGAGACTGCAAGCAACCGGTCTACTTCGGTCCGGTTGCAGAAAAAAGACCAGTTGGGACTGGTCTTTCTAGAGACTGGTTGACAACCAGTCTCAACCGGTTTTTTTGCAGTTGCAACCAGTTTTTTTATACCAAAACACTCTATATTCAAGTCTAAGTGTATGTAGATACAATCTAATACTACTGTAAGTAGGGAAGGAGATGCTGGCGGTACTGCCGCCGCCGCCGCCGCCGCAGCCATGCTGATCCTGCCGCCGCTTGTACTCTGGTGCTGGTGTTGCCGCGTCGGTGGTGCTGGTCCTGCCGCTGCCGTCGCCGTGTTGCTGGTGTCGGTGCTGCTGGTGTTGCCACCGCGGCCACGTCGCTGGTGCTGGTGGCCTGGTGCTGGTGCTGACGCTGGTGCCGCCACCGCCGTTGCCCGCTGGTGTCGCCGTTGGTGTCGCCCGCTGGTGCCGCCGCCGTCGTTGCCTGCTCGTGCCGCCGCCGTCGTCGCCCGCTGGTGTCGCCGTTAGTGTCGCCCACTGGTACGGCCGCCAGTGTCGCCCGCTGGTATGGCCGCCGGTGTCGCCCACTGGTACGGCCGCCGGTGTCGCCCGCTGGTACGGCCGCCGGTGTCGCCCGCTGGTACGGCCGCCGGTGTCGCCCGCTGGTACGGCCGCCGGTGTCGCCCGCTGGTACGGCCGCCGGTGTCGCCCGCTGGTACGGCCGCCGGTGTCGCCCGCTGGTACGGCCGCCGGTGTCGCCCGCTGGTACGGCCGCCGGTGTCGCCCGCTGGTACAGCCGCCGGTGTCGCCCGCTTGTGCCACCGCCGTCATCGCCCGCTGGTGTCGCCGTTAGTGTCGCCCGCTGGTGCCGCCGCTGTCGTTGCCTGCTTGTGCTGCCGCCGCCGTCGCCCGCTGGTGTCGCCGTTAGTGTCACCCGCTCGTGCCGCCGTCGTCGTCGCCTGCTCGTGCTGCCGCCGCCGCCGCCACCGCCGCCCGCTGGTGTCGCTGTTAGTGTCGCCCGCTGGTACCGCCGGTGCTGCTAGTGCCGCCCGCTTGTGCCGCCGCCGCAGCTGCTGGCACTGTCCTAAGGGGGGAGAAGATGATGTCGTTAGTGTGTGTGTGTTTTTATGCTAGCGACGACACACCTGTTGTTTCTCCCAATCCCCAAGTCGAGAGCAGGGGTCCATCAGTTGGTGGACCACTGCTGCTTGATGTCTGACGCGGAGGCAGAGAGAAAGAGTACCTACCTAAACCGGACGACGTTTGCCGGAGTTTGAAACTCCGCATAAAAGTCGCGCGACTTCGAAACATGAAGAAATGAAGATCAAAAAACAATAAGAAAATAAACATAGAAGTACATTACTATGTAGTCTGGTTGCAATTTGCAACCGGTTGCAACCGGTTTTTCTGCGGTTGCAATATATGAGGTGGAGATGAGGGACTGCAACCAGGACCAGACAAAAATAAGTGCAACCGGGACCGGTGGTCCGGTCCTAGTGCGGTCCGGTCCGGTTGGGTCCCGGTCTTTTTTCGGTCCATAGGACCGGACCTTAAAACACTAAAGAGCACGTGGTCCTAAGTGTGACACTTCTGGTGGTCACGTCAACGCAAGAGTGAAGCTGAGTTCTTTGGAGTAGAGCGAGCACATGACTAGTGCAAAGGCTCAAGCTAAGTCATTACAGCCGACTTAGAAAGGTGTGAGAGCAAAGCAGTGCCTTGCTGAGCGACGAAGGCAAAAAGGCGACTTGAAGCAGCAGGTTCAAGTAAGGGCAATGACTTAGAGTGGCGAGCTCAAGTGAGGAGGCGAGACAAGATTGAATTGGAACGAAGTCAAGCTTAGGGCTTGACTCTACACAAACTAAGGCCCTTATATAGGCCTGGTACAGGAGGTCACATGCTACCGTGCTACCGAGTCACAACGAGGGTAGTGGGGCAGTCCGCTAAGTATAATACCGGCTCCACAGGCCACTGTGGAGTGGGATAAGTCATGGTTGAGTCAGGGTTAAGTATAATACATGCTCCACGTCATAGTGGAGCACAGCGAGTCATAACTACCAAGTCAGAGTCCAGAACACGAGGGGAAGTGTAAGCACAGTATCATAAGCAGAAAAGAGGCGGTCCATCCAGTCCGTAAGTAAGATCGTAACATCATTGCGGCTGCGGTATTGTGGTCATCATCACCTGCAGTCGTTGCGGTCACAGTCATCGTCACCTGCAGTCATTGCGGTCACGGTCATCGTCACCCGCAGTCATCACAGTCACAGTCATTGTTGCCCGCAGTTGTCACAGTCACAGTCATTGTCACCCACAGTCGTCACGGTCATGGTCATTGTCACCCACAGTCGTCGTGGTCATGGTCATTGTCACCTGTAGTTGTGGTGGTCATGGTTGTGGTTGTGGTGGTTGTGGTCACAGTAGTCGTGGTCGGGGTGCGGTGGCCATGGTTGTGGTTGTGGTTGTGGTGGTGGTGTCGCAGTGGTTGCAGTTGTGGTTGCAGTGTCGTGGTCGTCACAGTTGTTGTTGCAGTGTTGCCGACGCAGAGTGTCAGCAGGGGATAAACCAAGCAAGTGAGTGCAGGCACTCACCAACTGGAGGACATACCTGTGAGCTCGGGAGGCAATGCTTCCCGAGCTCATGTTACCCCTGTCTTTGGGAGCCCTCTTGGCCATTGGTGGTAGCAGCAGTTTGAAGACTGCGGTGCCTGTGAATGAATGAACAGGGGTGTTTCGGTGGTTTGTGACATCCCTGACACGTTAGCACTACATAGCAAAAAAATAAAAATAAAACCTTACCTGTTGGCCCAGGAGGCGAACACCTGTGTGGGGACATGGCTGGTACGAGGTGGTGGCGATACGCGGTCGTTACAATATGGTGGTGGTCACAATGACAATGATGACGATGAGGTGGTGGCAGAGGCTGGTACAGGGGTGGTGGTGACAAGGAGGTGACGTGGCTGGTATGAGGAGGAGGTGGTATTTGTACTCACCTTGCTCTTGTTCCATTCGTTGTTCGCCTCCCGCACTTGTTCGTCCCAAGAAAAGGTAGCCATGATCGTGGTGAATGACATGGATGCCATGCACATCAGCAAGACTCAAAAACCCTTAATTTGTCTTGATGGCCTTAATTTTGCCATTAAGGCAACTAAGTCTGTTAAGGCAGATTGTTGACTTAAATTGAACTTAGAAATATAGCACTAAGACAACATTAAGAACACCAAGGGATGAAGTCAATAAAAACATTTGGCTACCAAGAAGTAAGAAGCTGCCAAGTCCATAAAGGTGATATAAGTCTAAGGCAATAGAAGTGCACAATGACCAGCTGTATGATGTAAGCAATATCCGCTGCCGCCCCCGCCACTGCCACCGCCGCCACTGCCACCGCCGCCACTGCCACCGCCGCTGTGTGTGCCGCTGCCGGGCCGCATGCACTTTCACCTGTTGCGGGGCATCTGCGGCTGCTGTGCATGCCGCCGCCGGGCCACACACTTGCAATCTCGTGTACGCATGATGTGTACGTGTCCTCCACCACTTGCCACATAGCGCCCGCCACCACTGTTGCTGCGCGTGCCATCACCGGGCCATGCGTGCACTGTACACTCTAGAATTTTGTCCCACATAGAGAAAGCTAGCTTATACAAGTATAATAAAGATAAAATACGTGCACCATGTGCACGCAATCTCGCCCGCGCGCCATGTGCGCCCTCACTCCCTCCAGTCGTCGCACAGCGCCTGCAAGGGCTGCTGTTGCTATGCGTACTGCCTGCCGGCCATGTGCCTGCGGTCTCGCGTGCGCGCCGTGTGCACTCTCATCTCTTGCTGTTGGTATGCGTGCCGCCACTGGGCCACAGGGGCGCCGTGTCCACTTGTGCCTCCGCTTGTTGTCGCGCAGCGCTTGCTGCTGGGGCTGCTGCGTGTGCTGGCACTGAGCCAATGCTGCAGCAGTGCCGCCGTCATGCTGCTGCCACAGAAACCGCCGCCGTCGTGACGTTGCTCCAGTTTCCGCCGCCGCCGCCACCATTGCTGCCGCTGCTGACGGCATAAAGCTGCCGCCGTCGCACCGTTGCTGCAGCTTCACCACTGCTGCTGTGGCTGCAGGTGTTGCTATTGCGCGTGCACCCTCTGCTCGCGTGCCCAGGCCCGCCGTTGTTGATAACCTGGAACACATAGTTAGCATATAAATACTAACTATCTTACTTACCTTGCCTTTGCACTTGCACTGGCTTTGTGATGCCTAAGGCAAGCAAAAACTGTAGTTAGTAGGAAAAGAGTGCGGAATTACATACTGTAAGTGAAACGGCGAAACGAACTTAGCAAATTTTTTTCGCAACAAATGAACACACAAACACACGCAAACACAACACGAAAAAAAAATTGAACAAGTCAACGGCCCCATTGTCTCGACTACTGTACTGAGCCACGCGCATAGTTCGTAGCTTGCTCCTCACAACACACTGATATAAAGTAAGTAACATGACCATGATATACAGCTAATTATTCTCTATTTTGCAGGTATTGTTGTGCCCATCGGGTATGAACACGCCCCGGGGTGTGCCTGCTGCATCGCCGCCTACGTGCCCGTGTGCACCACCACCACCACTTCCTCCACCTCCACCTCCTACTCCACCTCCACCTCCACCACCACCACCACCACCTCCTCCTCATCATCATCACCACCTTATCGTAACTACCGCATCACCATCACCACTGCCGGCTACGTCACCACCACCACGTCACCACGCAGGAGTTCACCTCCTAGCCAACAGGTATGTGTATGTTCTTATTTTTATTTTTTTATGTAGGGCTAACGCGGCTGTCAAACAACGGCCAAGAGGGCTCCCAAAGACAGGGGGGGCGACAACCAGCCCACGACAACGACGATGACGGTGACACCGCGGTGACTGTGACACCACGATGACGACCGTGACACCACGACGACCACGACGACCACCGCGACGACCATGACTACGACCACCACGACCATGACTGCGACCACCGCAACCACGACCACGACCACGACCACTGTGACACTGCGACAGTGACCACGACCACCGCGACACTGCGACGACCACGACCACTGCGACACTGCGACAGTGACCATGGCCACGACCACCACGACACCGCGACCACAGCCATGACCACCGCGACATCGACCACGACCACAACCACAACCACTGCGACACCGCGACAGCAACCATGGCCACGACCACCGCGACCATGACCACGGCCACCGCAACACCATGACCACGGCCACCGTGACACCGCGACCATGACCACGGCCACTGCAACCACGACCGTGATGGTGCGGCTGCCATCATGCCAATAACAGTGCTGCTGTGCCATATGTTTATTAGGTTAATTATTTATTATACCTGTAAAATAGAGTAGTAACAATATAATGTGAATTTTGAGCCTCTTAAATGTGTGTAAATGCTAATTAAAACAGGCTTAAAAGTGTCTTAGCCACTACTTAAAAAGTTTAAGTTCACACAGCCATGAAAATTTAAGGCATCACAAGGCTGCTAAGTGGTAAATTAAGAGAATGATGTCTTAATTAAGAGGTGACCTTGCTTAATCAGTCTTAGGAAAAATTGGTCTTAAATTGGTCTTAGAAAAAATTTAAGGCCAATTAAGACCCATCAAGCACTTTTTGGTTTACCTGATGCACACGGGCGCATAGGTGGTGATGCAGTGGGGGCACACCCTGGGGCCTGTTCATACCCTGTGGGCACAACAATACCTGCAGAATACAGAATTGTTAGCTAGGAAGGGCTGGGTTACTTACAGTAGGATAAAAAAACCAAGGATGGCATGCTCAATTGAACGTGGTCAAGTGGGGAGTGCAAACAAAAAAAAAGTTCAACATTTGGCCAGGCCTAGGGCGTGACATGGGTGCAGGTGACACCGCAGTTTTTGGTCACAGTGTGTCATGGGTGCGGGTGTGGTTTTGAGATTTCCCACCCAAGGCAAAACCGCACCCTTGACCGCGGTTTATGGGTTGACCATGGTTTTTTGTTTTGATTTGTGCCTTTTTTTTTTTTTTTTTTACCAGTTTGGAGTTCCACACATCGATTTCCACCTCCAGTCATGCAGCAACTCCTCTCACACCACCACCATTACCACCTGAAAACACGACACGTGGCGTTTTCCAACCACCAACCTCCTCCCTCACTCTAAATGCGAGATGGAGGGGGGTTTCTATCTGCAGTGCCACCAATGCCGCCCCTCAAAAAGAACTTTAAGAAGTTTTTGAACCACCACCTCAAGGTATGTTTTTTTTTCTTTTTTGTTCCTACTAACAAGTCTTTGGCGATGACAGCCTCCTTGTGTCCAATGCGAGGTTACAACGATGCCCCACATTGCCTCATGCGCCCTCCATCGCCTGTGTGCCCTCCATTGCCTGCATGCCCCCATCACCCATGCACCCCCATTGCCTGCACGCTCCACATCTCCCACATGCACATTGCCCGCATGTAATAAGTAGAATAGAATAAATAGATATTACAGTAGTAGTATTTTATAATAAATTATATTTGACCTCTCCCCCCCTCCCTCGCTTCAACTGCAAGTCGGAGGGGGTTGCGTTGCTTACCATCACATGGCCGCCCGCAGGTCAGCCGCTCACACACCTGCGTGCCTGCTGATTGCCCCCTGCTGGCAGATCACATGCTGCCCACACGCCCACTTGCTGATTGCCACTGGCAGATCACATGCATGCACACCTGCACGCCCGCTGATCGCCCCCCTCTGGCAGATCGCACACCGCCTGCATGCCCACATGCCGCCCACCCGCATGCCCACACGCCCACTGCCTGCATGCCCACACAATGCCCACATGCCTGCACAACACCCACACGCCCACACGACGCCTGCACAATGCCCACACAATGCCTGCATGCCCGCACGACACCCGCACACCCGCACGATGCCTGCATGACACCCGCACAACACCCGCATGCCCACACAATGCCCACACAATGCCTGCACGCCCACACAATGCCCGCACAATGCCTGCACGCCTGCACAACACCCACACACCACCTGCATGCTGCCCGCATGCCTGCACAATGCCCGCACAATGCATGCATGACGCACACATGATGCCTGCACGACACACAATGCACGCACACCACATGCTGCACACACACCCACCTGTTTGCTCACAGATTGCACGCTTGTGGTTGGGGATGCCAGGGGGTCATTTACTTATATTGTAGTTTCCTCACATGCCCTTATGGCTGTTGTTTTTTCTTAATATCATTGCTTTTTTTTTTACTTCAACCAGCTGCAGTTACAACCCGCAAAAAACCGTGATGAAACCACAGTTAAAAAAAAAACCATGGGTCCTTACAGTTTAACTAGTGTTTAAAAGTCCGGTCCGGTCCAGTTTTTGACCTTCCAAATGGGGCAACCGGACCGCAACCGGTCTGCCACTCCACCCCAACTGGATGCAACCGCAACCGGACCATTATAAACCGGTTGCTTCCGGTCTGGTTGCGGTCCATAACCGGTTGTAACTGGTTGCAGACATGACCGGTCTACAACCAGTTGCGACCGGTCTTTAACCTTTTTGGACGAGTCTTTTCCACTTGCACACCAGTCTTTTGGACAATGGATCAGTGATATGTTATTTTTGTAATACAACTACAACAGCACTACATGTATACAGTAGAATAACAGGTGAATAAGATCCAATAAAGATATGGGTTGCAGGTCCGCAGGACATGGCGCGGCGGCAGGTGGTGGTCCTGGCACGGCGATGGTGCTGGCGTGACGGTGCTTGCGCCGCGGCCGGGACAGTGCTGGCGAGGTGGTGCTGATGTGACGGTGCCAAAGATCAGCTAGTTTGTTGTGGCGATCTTTTAAAAAACTGTATTTTGAAGCACTCTAGTATTTAACACCCCATAATATTAATATGGCATTTATGAGACAAAACTCCGAGATGGTGAGGTCATTGCCTATGTTAGCAAGTCTGGCACTTCTATATCGTAGACCCATCTATCTTTGTTTAAGACGGACAAATGCCATGGTCCTGGCGCAGCAGCGAGGACAGTCCTGGCACAGCTGCGACGGTGGTGCTGGCGTGACGGTCCTGGACTCCTGGCGCAGCGGCCGTCCTGGCGCTGGGAGGTGACGGTGCTGGCGCCGCGACGGCGATGGCCTTGGCGTGACGGCCCTGGCACCCCGGCTGGGACGGTCCTGACGCGGGGCGGTAACGGTCCCGGTGCCGCGGCAGTGACGCATTGGCAAGGCGTTGGCACGCCGTTGTGGACGGCCGTGCCACAGTCTTGGAAAAGTAACATCAGTGGGGAAGCTCCACAAAAGGAGGAGAAAGGTGATAGAATAGAACAACACTCATCTGAGTATTCCATACGGCCAGAGGATAACCTGAGGAGAAGCAGGCATCGGTGCAATTTTGGACACTATTATTGGAAGCACCGCCGATGACGGTCGTTGGGATGCGGCGGCGGCGATGGTGGTGCTGGCGTGGCTGTCTTGGCGCAGCGGCGAGGACTGTTCCGGTGCGGCGGTGGTGGCGATGGTGGTACTGGTGTGACAGTACTTGCGCGGCGGCGGCGGCGGCAATGGTGGTGCTGTGGTGAGTCTGGTGACTGTCCTGGCGCAGCGGCGGCGGTGGTGATGGCGGCATTGGCATGACGGTTCTGGCGTGGCGGCGGGGAGTGTCCCGGCGCGACGGCGGGGGCAGGCGGGGACAGTCCTAGCGCGGCGGCAGCAATGGTGCCAGTGGTGCGGCGTGATGGTCCTGGAGTCCTGGTGCAGCGGGGGCGATGGTGGTCCTGGAGTGACCTGGCGCATGGCAGCGACGGTGCTGGTGCGAGGCGGTGACGACCTCTGCTGCACTTATGACCTGGAAGGATAAGTCAGCTTTGTATCCTCAACTGGAGTTACTTACCTTCTTTTTGAGGTTCAATGTGAGAGGGAAATGATAGCAAGCGACACAAAGTTGTTGTAAGACATGTGGATGTTGAGAGTGCGTTGACGAGGAGGGCACTTGCAGGTTTCAACAACGTGTGGGAATGGCAACCGAAAGTCCGGTCTAAGACCGGTTGCAGCCGGTTTTTGGGCAGTTCATCGGCACCTGGAATTGGGGATGGACCGCAACCGGGCATTCTGGGATCCGGGTGCAACCGCAACCGAAAGTCCGGTTGCCACTGGTCCAGTCTGGTCTGGTTCCGGTTTTTTTCCGGTCCTATGGACCGGACCTCAAAACACTAAGTTTAACCACACCTGAAACCATTTGGGTGCGGTTTTCATGGGTGCGGGTGCAGTTTTGGGAAATCCCACCCGGGGGTTACCTGTGTCATGCCCTACAGCTGCCCAGTGGCATGAGACTGTGTAGTGCTGTGCAGTGCTGTGCAGTAGGCCCCTTTCTATGGCCAACTATGGCCAACTATGGGTTTACTGATGAACTATGGAATGCTATGGCCAACTATGGCCAACTATGGGTTTGCTGATAAACTATGCAATGCTATGGTGTGCTATGGTGTGCTATGGGGTAGGCCTATTGCTATGGGGGTATTGCAGGTTCACTGATGACCCTTGATCTCATACCTCATGCATGCCCTTGATTTCTTACTGATAGGCTTGTGTGTCCCTATGACGCATAGTTTGGAACCTACTAGATGCACGGGCCCTATGCCCTGACGATTACATGGCCCTCTAGATAGGGGCCTTCACAGAACTATAAGTAGTACACTCTTTTGTGTTGTAGACTACAGACTCGACCTCTTAACAATTCAGCCTACTTGAACCTAGGAATCCCTGCAGTGGGAAGCACCCCTAGGATACTCCAAACCAGACCAGACCTTCCAAGGCCACCAGTACACTCTCCCCTCCTCTGTTGTCACGCCCAGGCTCTGGGCATACCTCCACAGGCAATGGAGGTGGTGGTGGCAACAACTATTACGATTTCTTTCCCCTTTTCTCCATTTCTTACATCGACCCATGACCCACATCGAACCCACAACTTGACTATGATACTAAGATTCATGTGACCAGATATGGGAGGGCCTTCTTGCCCTGCATTCCCTATATAAGGTAGCCTAGACTGTAGCTTCACCTCTAGGCTTGTTCTATTCATGCCAATACTGAGCTACGCTCTGGCCCTTGGTGGCTATTGTATTCCCCACTCTACCTTGTGAACCCCCTGATCCTCAGGCCCATTGCCTGACTTCTGATTCCCCTGTACTGAACCCTTGACTTAGGGTAGTACGCTTAAGGGGACCGCCACTGCGTCTAGTCCTAAACCCAAAGACTCGCAGTGTCCAGGTTGATCACATGACCTGGCAAACCTTGACCGATACGCTCAGAGCTCGAGTGTAACATTAGAACAAGCCTCTCAAACCCCTGACCAACCAAAGCCAAGATACAAGGCAAACTCAATAGCCACTGAAACTCGATGATACACCCCACTGATTGCTTAATCGCGAGAAATCCGACCGACATCGACGCACCCGAAACCCACCGATCGAAAGATAGACATCACCCCGATCCAGATCTAGGAGCACTTATCGATCGCTCCACGATAACGACCACCAGACTGAAAATGGTGACGGGGGTACTACTCCCCACCATCAACAACAGCATGCATGCACCACCATCCCCTGTGGCGATATTCCCACCAGGGTATGGACCCCCAGCACCAGACCCGGCACCAGTACTGCCAAACGCACCCTAGAACATTCCACTAGTGCCCCAGCTGCAAGGTGATGACCTTTGACTGGAGGGCCATGAACCCCTGGTCTTCACAGGCAATAGAATGACAACTGACATCTTCATTCATGAGCTTAAGCTCTATCAGTACCTGAATTCAGACCACTTGATCATCGCTCATGACCACACCCAAATTGCACATGCCCTAACCTATGTACAAGGGACAGCAACCACTGAATGGCGACAAAGCCAAGAAGAATGGCTGATTGCTGAACCGCACCCCGAATGGGACAATTTCAAAGCACGATTCATCCAAGATTGGTTTGACGTTAATGAACCATACCATGCCACAGCGCAACTCAACACCCTCATTATGACACACGACAATATCAACGACTACATCACCCAGTTTGCCACCCTAGCACACAAAGCGCTATATCGCGAAGATGATCCAGCAGTGCTTGAGAAGTTCAAGCGGGGACTGCCCCTGCAACTACTCAATGCCTGTATGTCTCATGATGAGCCACAGGACTGGGAGGTGTGGAAATTGTCCAGCTGCAGATGACAAGCCATCATCACAGCTTTGAAACCCCACAAACAAGCACAATGGGAAGAGTGACACCCCCGCATCCCATCACCTCCAGTCAACACTCCACCACTCACATGATCATCCTCACCAACAATCAGCAAACCAGAACCGATGCAAGTAGATAGCATCAAAAACCAGCAATGCACAAAGGGACTCTGTTTCCTGTGCAATCAACAAGGGCACATCCAATGCAACTGCCCAGCAAAGTTTACACCTACCCTAACAAAAGTTGCAGCCACTCACCTAATGGTCGAAGACCAATGGGTTGAAAGGCCTATGCAACAACAAGTCTTCGATTATCTATGAGGACTCAAGAGCAAAGAATACCACAAACTAATGACTAAGTGGTGCAGAGACGCCCCCATGTACCTGACCCTTGAACAGACAGCGTTCAAACACGCCATGTTTCAGCGCAATGTCTTCCTTCCCCACCTCAACTCCATGAGGATTGCAGTCTCCTTCCACACCGCATTAACCCAAACTGACCACATCACCTTCCTGGATTGCGGGGCCACAGAATGCTTCATCAGCTGTGAATTTGTGGACAAGCATAAGTTAGGGATGACACTCATGCATGCCCCCAAACTACTCCACAATGCAGATGGGTCTAACAATAAAGGAGGCAAGATCACCCATTACACCGACCTTGAAATAGTCATAGAAAATACCCCTCACACACTCCATTTCTTCATTGCAGATATGGACGGCGATCATCTAGTTCTTGGGTACCCATGGTTCACAGCAGCCAACCCCCACGTAGACTGGAGGAATGGAGTCCTACCCACCACCGTGATACTCCAAACCTGTGGAGCAGCGGCGAAAGCCCCCTCATCAACAGTTAGAGTCGCAGGAATGACCACTGCCATGATCCAGAATGAACCATTCTGGGAGGGCAACCAAGTCTTCATGCACATCGCCAAGACCACAGTCACTCAGCAACTAGCAGAGCAAGCTGCTGACAAAACCAAATGCACCTGGGACCAGATTGTCTCACCACAGTACCATGCACACGCTCGCATCTTTAGCGAAGAAGTGGTGCAACAATTCCCCAATCCATGACCCTGGGATCACGCCATAGATCTCAAACCCAATGCACCATCGACATTAGACTGCAAAGTCTACCCCCTAACACCGAGTGAAGACATTGCACTCCAGAAGTTCATCGATGAGAACCTCGCTAAGGGCTACATCCCCCCATCCAAGTCACCATATGCCTTCCCCTTCTTTTTCATTAAGAAGAAGAATGGTGACCTCAGACCAGTCCAAGACTACTGCAAGCTGAATATCTGGACCACACAAGACACCACTCCACTTCCCCTCATCCACGAACTCATGGATTGACTGACTAGATGTTATGGCTCAACGGGCTGTGAGCACGACTTGTGTGACTTGGGCATAGGCAAGAGCAAGCACGTGCAATGGCAAGAGCACATGGTCCTAAGCGTGACACTTCCGGTGGTCACGTTGACACGAGAGTGAAGCTGAGTTCTTTGGAGTAGAGTGAGCACATGACTAGTGCAAAGGCTCAAAGCTAAGTCATTACAGCCGACTTAGAATGGCATGAGAGTGAAGCAGTGCCTTGCTGAGCAACTAAGGCTAAAGGTGACTTGAAGCGGCAAGTTCAAGTAAGGGCGATGACTTAGAGTGGTGAGCTCAAGTGAGGAGGCAAGACAAGATCGAATTGGAATGAAGTCAAGCTTAGGGCTTGACTCTACACAAACTAAGGCCCTTATATAGGCCTGGTACAAGGGAATCACATGCTACTACTACCGAGTCATAACAAGGGTAGTGGGGTAGTCTGCTGAGTATAGTACCAGCTCCACAGGCCACTGTGGAGTGGGATGAGTCACAGTCGAGTCAGGGCTAAGTATAGTATGCACTCCATGTCATAGTGGAGTGCGGTGAGTCATAGCTATCGAACTGAAGTCCAGAACACGAGGGGGAGTGTAAGCACAGTATCGTAACAAGGGAGAAAAGCGGTCTGCTCAGTCCATAGGTGAGATCATAACAGTATGCCCTCCCCTAAGGGACAGCTGCCACGCTGTTAGTTGGAAGTAGCAGGCTCACCAGACAGGGCTCGTCCGGCATCGTTGGCATCTGGGGAGGACTCAGGGGGACAGGGTTGCTTGCATCGAAGGGCATGGATGGCGGCATGCTCATGGATGGGCAGGGGGCATGCATTCATGAAGTGAACGTGTGGCAGCACGTGGATGGGGAGGGTGGAGACGATGTTGGTCTGGTGAGTAGCGGGGCATCCCCGCATAAAGTAGGACATAGACGGGAGGGCAGGGCGCTCCAGGATTTGGTCCAGCTTGGGGCCAATGCGCAACATGACCGTGGCCTCGTAAAGGTGTACCTCAATGCCATGCAGCTCGTCTCTGAGCTTATGGCGACAGCGAACTAGGTCAGCATCCCTCTGCAGCTGGAGAGCGGTATACTTAATGCAGCGCTCCAGGGTGGTCAATAGGTGGTGGTACTCCTGCTCGATCTGGAAGTGAAGCTTGTGCACCACAGTGCGATACCTGTGGACCTCAGTGACAACTCCCTGGTCATCAAGCCCGTCGATGAGCCTGTCGACATGGCGGCAGAATTGGTGGCTGCCCTCCAGGGCGAAGAGATCCCAGTCGTCTACGGCTGGGAGGTGAGCATCGGGGCATGGTTTAGCATGAAGGGGCTCAGTGAATATGTGAGACGTCGGCGTCAGATGTCCGAGGATGAGGGGCTCATCGAGGAAGGGCAAGTGGGCGTAGTACGTGGTGGGGACTAGTCGATTGTTGTGACAAGGATAATGTTCCATTCACTTGGATTGTTGACAAGTTGATTCCATCACAGGAAATAACCATCGTAGCCAAGCATGCCATCTGGCTGACTGTGGCCTGGATTCCCTTGGGCACTGTGGGTGTGTGGAGTTGTGGTGCGGGGCTCTCTTCCTTGATTGGTGTGGGCAGCGGCGATGTCTGTGTAGCTACGGAGGATAGGAGGGGCTGGGAGCCACGTCGGAAGTGCAGCGGGTGTTCTGGTGGCAGCAACGTTTGGCGGCTGCAGAAGCTGGAAGGCGCTGGCAAGGTCATTGTCTGTACCTTGTCTAACGGATGTGGGAATAGCGGAGGCATTGACCCCAGTCAGTGGTGTGGTGGTGTTGGCGTTGGTGGGCACTGTGTCGAGGCTCGAGACGGGGGAGGCGCTCCAGGTGGCATGTCCGTCATCCATCTTAACGGGGGCGTTGCAGATTCCACAGAAATTGTTGGCGGAGAGGGGGTGGTTGAATTTGGCACAGCTGTGGAGGTCAGGGAGTGGAGAAGCTCATCCAGGAACTGGTCCACCTGTTCTGCGATCGTTGGCGGTCCACTCGGTGTTACTACTGGCATCGCTGCTGTCATCATCGCTGCTGCTGTCGTTGCCTCGCATGGTGAATACCTTGGTGGCAACACGGATCTGTATGGGGTGCTGCGCATCGTCATCCTTCAAGGTGGGGGACGTGGGTGAGTCTGAGGCAATGGGGGCTTCCCTTCCTTTCCCTTTGCTGATGAGTTGGACTTCCTGCAAGCCATCAGAGGACATGAGAGAGGAATAGGCTGGTGGTGGTGTGCTGGGAGAGGTGAGAGAGGGGGATGAGGACTTGAGGGCAGTCAGAGCATGTCTTATATAGGATTTTCTTATCGCTGTGGGGTTATCTCAGTGGAATTGGTGGACTAGGTTCAGTGAATTTTTCAGGTTCTTCCAAGGTTCCCACATATCTTCTGCTGCGGAGTACCCTTTCCATCTAACTCGGTATTGTGGTTGTTTTGTTCTTCCAAATGTGCGGTATTCTAGAATGGCCTCAACTTCGTACTCTGCTTCTCCATCGATGATGTCAGGAGGCGGTTCTGTAAAGTTGGGGCCATGCTCTTTAGTTTCTATGTATGGGGTGAGGAGGCTGGCATGGAACACGTCATGGACACGGCGTGATTTCCACTGAGGGGGAATTGCCACTCGGTACACTACTGGGGAAATGACGTCAGTGATCTGGAAGGGGCCATAGCGCCTTTGAGCGAGTTTTGCACTTGGCCGGGTGATGTGGATGTTTCTTCCATCGAGCCAGACCTTCTGTCCTTTTGCAAATGGCTTAAATTGCGCTCCCTTCCTGGCACTAACAAGGGTCTGGGCATTGGTAATGGCAGTCTGCGCTGATATCCATCCTTGATGGACAAGGTCTAGGCATTCTTGGAGCGACGGCATTTTCTCGGACCTCTGTGGCTGATGAGCGCATGGGATGTGTCCCATGAGGAGTTGGAAGGGCGCTTGCTTGGTGGTGCTACTGGGCCAGGCATTGTGGACGTATTGGGCTATGGGCAGGAGGGTGGACCAGTTGTTCTGCTGGTGGTTGACATAGATACGGAGGTATTGTTCGAGCCACTGGTTAGTTTGTTTGGATTGCCTGTCTGTTTGGGGGTGGTATGTGGTGCTTATGTTTTGTTCAATCCCTAGTGTTTTGCATAGCTCTTGTGGGAAGTGTGAGGCGAAGTGCGTTCCTCTGTCGCTAATGATCTTTCAGGGAATGCCGTAGTGGGGGAATACGTGCTTGGCGTATAGTGTGACGAGTTCTGGCGCAGTCATTGCTTCATTGCAGGGGATGAATATAGCTGCTTTTGAGCAGTCATGGTCTGTTACTGTGAGGATGGAGTCATATCCTTCCGATGGGGGCAGCTTGACGATTAAGTCGAGGGCAATGGTTTCGAATGGTAGGGCATTGGGGTTGGTTGTGATAGGCATGAAAGGCGGCGTGGGCTTGGTGGTGTTCGCTTTGGTGGCTTGGCAGGTGGCGCAGCCTTTGACATAGGCGAGGACGGTGTGCTTCATGTTGGGCCACCAGTAGTCTTTGGTGATGAGCAGGCAAGTTTTTAAAATTCCGGGGTGCCCGGCAGTTGGCAAGTCATGGTACAGAGAGATCACTCCCCTCCTAAGGTCATTGTCTGCCACAACAACTAGGTGGTTGGCATGCCACCAGCCTCCTCCAGAGCGGCGTTTGATGGGATAGGTGGAGGCCCAGGTGGCAAGGGTGTCTTTATGGTCATTCTGGAGGGCGAGGGTGCGGTCCTCAAGGTCGACACTTGTTGTGGCATTGGTAAACAGGGCAGGTGGCAGGGCAAGGACTTCGGCATTGTCCTGGCCAGTGTGGTCGAAATCTGGATGGTGGGAGAGGGCATCAGCTTTGTTCGTGGCTCCTGGGTGGTGTACCAGGGTGATATGGTAATCCCCAAGCGTGAGGATGTATCGGGCAATGCGGTGGTTGATCTTCTGGGGTGACCAGTAGTACTGGAGATTTTTGTGGTCAGTGATAATGGTGACCTGGTGCTGGGCACCCATAAGCAGGTGATGCCAGTGTTCTAAACCTCTGACAATGGCGAGGAACTCCCTGTCCCAGATGGGGTAGTTGCGTTCTGTGGCTGTAAACATTTTGGAGTCGTACCCCACTGGTCGCCGGCATCCTTGAGCATTGTGTTGGTACAGGATGGTGCCTGTGGCATTCTGGGAGGCGTCTACTTCCAGCTCATATGGGCATGCTGGGCTTGGTTGCCAGAGGACCGGGTCACTTGTGACGATTTGGATGAGTTGATCGACCGCTGTGGTGCACTCGTCCATCCAGATGAAGGGAACTCCTTTCTTTAGGAGGTTGGTTAGGGGGCGGGCGATTTCAGCGAATCCTGGTATGAAGGGGTGTTGATATCCTAAAATGCCAAGTGTGGATCGCAGCTGCTTGACGCTGGTGAGCACTCGTGGCCATTCTTTAATTCCTTTCAGCTTGCTAGACTCGATGCGGAGTGAGTCTCCATCGATGACTAGCCCCAGGTATTCGACCCGTTGCTGTTCGAACTGGCACTTCTGGGGTTTCAGGAAGAATGATGCTGCTTCTAGAATGTCTAGCAGCTCGTGGACCATGCGTCGGTGCAGTGCATAGTCCAGGGGCATGGCAACGAGGATGTCATCCATATACATGAAGATCATTCTTGGGTACTTGAGTTTTAATGGGCGCAGGAGTCGGTCCATTACTCGCTGGAAGGTGCTGGGTGCATTGCACTGTCCAAACAGCATAACACGTGGTTGAAACAGTCCTTGTGGCATTTTGAAGGCTGCCTTCCATTGATCACCGTCCTTGATCCTGACATTGTGGTATCCCCATCGGATATCAAACTTAGTGAACAGAGCATGTCCTTCAAGGTCTCTGGTGAGGATGCTAATGTCGGGGAGGGGATAGACGTCTTGTATCGTCCAGCTATTCAGCGTGTGATAGTCTTGGACTGGGCGGAGGGATCCATCCTTCTTTTTAATGAAGAAGAAGGGGGCAGTGTAGGGGGAGCTCGACAGCTCGATGTATCCTTTGTCAAGCTGTTCCTTGAGCCAGGTGTTGGTGGCGATCATTTCCTTGGGGTTTAGTGGGTAGACCTTGCAGTCTAACGTCGCAGGGGCATCAGGTTTCAGTCTGATGGCATGATCATCTTCTCTGCTTGGGGGGAAACACTGTGCTTCCTTTTCCGAGAAAACCCTCCAGTGTCAAGAGTATTCCGAAGGCACATCTGCTGCTGTGGGGGGGTTCATTCCTGGTGTTCCCTGATTGCCCATTCTTGGGCAATATTTGTTCTGTTGATCTGGAGGATCAAGTCGTCCCCTTCCTCCAAGGTGGTTGCTTGGAGGGCATGTCCGAGGAGTTGGGCGTATCTTAACAGGCTTCGGGGTTGTTCTGATGCCTTTCTGCTTGTTATTGCGAGGGAGATTGGCCCCCCTTTGACAGTCTTGGTACTCCAGTCAATGTCGGGGTTGAAGGTGTGGAACCAAGGGAATCCTAGGATTGTGCGGTCTCGTCCTAGGTTAGCAAGGAAGAAGCGTTGTACGCTCTCTTTCTTCCCTTGTTGGATCGTTAGGTCACAGTAAGTGGTGATGTGGCCACTGCGGTTTTTGGATCCGTCTACATTATAGAGGAGGTGTGGCTGGGGGAGTTGTCTGGGCACAAGACGCAGCCTTTGGGCAGTTTTCTGATCGATGAAGTTGTCGGTGGCGCCACTGTCTATGAGCGCACTTTCCACAGCCTTTCCATGTATGGTGGAAAATGTAAAATTGACATTGATACTATTCCAGTTTGAGACATACATGGTACAAATATGCGAGGCTTGATCCCAGGCTGTCAGGTCAAGCCACTTTAAAAATCCAAGTCTTCCTGGATGATGTGATCAAAGGCTGCTGATTGCTCTGTTGTGCTCATGGTGTGTAACTGGGACATGACGTCCGTTGGTGCTTGGCTGGCGCTGTCATTGGGGACAATGGTCAGACTCTTGACTCATCATTCTTACGAGTGTGGCACGTTGGGAGGGGGTTTGCTGGTTTTGTCTCCCCTTCTTTTTGAAGCATTGAGTGGCACAATGTCCCTTTTCTTTGCAGTAGAAGCATTTTCGCTCATCCATGAGCTTCTTCTTTTCTGCATCTGTTAGTGGTCCTCCCATGCGTGCTGCATCTATGTCCATGGGGACTGGGGCATTGTTTCTGGGGCGCTGGGCAGGGGCTGGTGCTCTAGGGATAAACTGCGGCTTAGGGGTGAAGCGTTGCTGGTTGGGGGCAGGTCCTAGATCAGCAAGTATCTGCGCACTTCTGATGACTTCTTTTCGTGCTGCTTCTTGCCAGTCATCTAGTGTCATGGGTATGGTCTCCCTATTGAGTATTTTTAGCGCTATCCCTTGGCAGAGTCCTTTTTTGAAGAGGTCTAACATTCCCAGGTTGGTAGGGGATCGCCTGCTGCTAGGACAAGGTGGTTGAAGGTGGTGATAAATCCATCCATGTCGCTCTCCTGCATTCTCAGATTTACCAATTTATTGAAGGCATTCTGCTCCTTGGCCGTGTCTGTGAAAGCGTTGGTAAAATCCTGGACAAAGCTAGCCCATAGTGCTCCGTCTGTCTTTTGGATGTGATTGACTGCTCGGGTGGTTCTTTCTTCAAGGAGTGCGGTTTGTGCGTCAGTCCAGTTGTCCACCTTGGGGCCTCTGATGTATCTGATAGCTAGCGCTACTTGGTTGTAGGGAATGGTGACATTGTCCAATTTTCCATTGAGAATTTGGTACAGCTTGAATTCTTTCAGGAATTTGGCACTTTTGCTTTGGTCTCCATTGAAGATTGCTGGCACATTTCCTTTCATGGAGTCGTTGCCGTTTCCTTGTGGCGCTGAGATTGTTGCCATGCTGGTCTGCTGTGGTGGTGGAGGAGGTGGTACAGGTTGTTGGAGGATGGGTGGAGGTGGTGTGGGCTGTGCAGCTTGCTGCGCAAGTTGGAGTAGCTGTGGAGTGGCTGCTGTTTCTTTGGTGAGGGGATGGCTGCCTTGGAGCATGGCGACGTCTTGGAGTCCAGTGCTTAGGAACTCTTTGAGTGCTCTGTTTCTTTCTGCTTTCCCTTTGATGTAGAAGGGGCAAGTGGCAGCGAAGGCGGGTCTACATCAATGCTTTCTGGAGCCTTACCAGGGTGTCCTAGTCCTGTGGTATCGTCGTGGGGGATGCAGTTGTCTGGCTTTGTCCAGTAGCGATTTTCTTCCCACTCGAGGATGTACCAGTGGTCGTTGATGAATTCGATAGGAAAGTGCTTTGTAGTTCTGTCAGGGGCTTGGATCGTGTGGTGGTAGCACCACTTTCTAGGGTTTTGATCAGTATCTTTCCAGTAGGCACCTCCGCAGATGTAGTCTGGTAAATCTGCGTTCTTTCGTGGTGTGATGGGGGTGTCTCTAGTTTCTGAGATCTGTATTCGAAGGGTCACCACATTTACTGTCCTTCTTCTTGTAGAATGAGTTCTACCTCATTGACGAAGATGGTGCAGACAAAGTCGACTTTGGTGATGATCTCGGTGAGTTCTTGTGCAATCTGGTCAAGATTGCAATGGTGCCTGTTTGGGCCATTGGCGCAGGTTCTTGGGCAGTCGCGTTGGTGGCGTCTGACGTCGCTTTCAAGTTGGTCTGTGGCTTCTTGTGTCCAGATGACGGCTTCAAGGATCTCTGGTAAACTGATCTCGTGGAGGGGTCCTAGATGTGGTCATCAAGTAGATTCCAGGGTGATAATGATAGCTGAAGAATGGTAAGGGCTGCTTCAAATGCCATGAAGTCTTCCAGCCAATTCTGTTTGATAAATCGAAAGTTTTCTACCTCAATTGAGAGGGCGCAATGTTGCTCTGTTGGTCCTTCAGCACAGGACAGGAAGCAGGTGGCATTGTGGTGATAAACTGCGTCATCTAGGAGGATTCTCCACTGGGTGATATGTGTGCATCTTCTGTTAAGATCGCTGAGATGTTCCCAATACTGTTTGTTGTCCAGGGCGGGGCGTTCCTGGTGTTTAGTGGGAAGCTTGACTTATGTTATGGCTCGACGGGCTGTGAGCACAACTTGTGCGACTTGGGCATAGGCAAGAGTGAGCACGTGCGATGGCAAGAGCATGTGGTCCTAAGTGTGACACTTCCAGTGGTCACGTCAATGTGAGAGTGAAGCTGAGTTCTTTGGAGTAGAGCGAGCACGTGACTAGTGTGAAGGCTCAAAGCTAAGTCATTACAGCCGACTTAGAATGGCGTGAGAGTGAAGCAGTGCCTTGCTGAGCGACTAAGGCTAAAGGTGACTTGAAGCGGCAAGTTCAAGTAAGGGCGATGACTTAGAGTGGCGAGCTCAAGTGAGGAGGCAAGACAAGATCGAATTGGAACGAAGTCAAGCTTAGGGCTTGACTCTATGCAAACTAAGGCCCTTATATAGGCCTGGTACAAGGGAATCACATGCTACTACTACCAAGTCATAACGAGGGTAGTGGGGTAGTCCGCTGAGTATAGTACCAGCTCCACAGGCCACTGTGGAGTGGGATGAGTCACAGTTGAGTCAGGGCTAAGTATAGTACGCGCTCCACATCATAGTGGAGTGCGGTGAGTCATAGCTATCAAACCGAAGTCCAGAACACGAGGGGGAGTGTAAGCACAGTATTGTAACAAGGAAGAAAAGCGGTCTGCTCAGTCCGTAGGTAAGATTGTAACACTAGAGTGAATGGACAACCATCTGCGCTCTTCACAAAGCTCAACATCCATTGGGGCTACAATAATATCAGGATTCGCGACAGCAATCAATGGAAGGCTGTGTTCAAGACTAACAGGGGGCTTTTTGAGCCCATGGTTATGTTCTTCAGACTTACAAACACACCAGCCACCTTCCAATCAATGATGAACTGCCTGTTCCATGAACTCATCAATGAAGGATACATCACCGTGTACATGGACGACATCTTGATCCACACCCCATGAAACCTTGCACTTCACCGTCATGTAGTTGACGATGTCCTCTCCATCCTTGCCCAGAATGACCTCTTCCTAAAACCCCAGAAATGCCAGTTTGAAACAGACTCCATTGAATACCTCGGAGTCATTATATCTGAAAATGCCATTGGCATGGACCCTGTAAAAGTTGCAGGCATCAAGGCCTGGAAAGTCCCCATGACTCTGAAGGAAGTGCAAGCATTGCTCGGCTTCCTAAACTTCTATCACATGTACATCAGAGGATTCAGCACCCTGGCTGCCCCACTTAACACACTTGTCACCCACTGTGCCAAAGGTGGCAAGTTCTACTGGGATGAAGGGCACCAAGAAGCCTTTGAGTCACTCATTGACGCAGTCTCCACTGCACCCATTCTCAGACAACCCCAGTTCGACAAACCGTTCATCGTTGACACTGATGCCTCAGCATACGCCATTGGAGCAGTGCTGCAGCAACGTGATGATAAGAACAAGTTACGTCCTGTCGCATTCCTGTTGGCAACCCTTGATGCTACGCAGTGCAACTGGGATATCTATGACAAAGAACTGTATGCCATAGTGTGTGCACTCGAATACTGGCAACCGTACCTTGCCGGTTTGCACCATCAGACCCTTGTCCACACCAATCACCATAACTTGCAGTATTACCACAAGCCCCAAAACCTGAACCAATGACAAGTGAGATGGCACCAGGAACTCGCAGACTACATGTTACGATTTCTTTCCCTTTTCTTTATTCTTACATCGACCCATGACCCGCATCGAACCCGCGACTTGACTACGATACTGAGACTCACGTGACCAGATACGGAAGGGCCTTCTCGCCCTGCGATCCCTATATAAGGTAGCCTAGACTGTAGCTTCATCTCTAGGCTTGTTCTCTTTGTACCAATACCGAGCTACGCTCTGGCCCTTGGTGGCTATCGTATTACCCTCTCACCTTGTGAACCTCAGATCCTCAGGCTGTTTGCCTGACTCCTAATTCCCCTGTATTGAACCCTTGACCTGGGGTTGTACACATAAGGGGACCGCTGCTGCGCTCTGTCTTAGACACGAAGACTCGCAGTTCCAAGTCGACACGTGACTTGGCGAACCTCGACCGATACGCTCAGAGCTCGAGCGTAACATTAGAACAAGCCTCTCGAACCCCTGACCGACAGAAGCCAAGATACTAGGCAAACTCGATAGCCATTGAAACTCGACGATACACCCCACTGATCGCTTAATCGCGAAAGATCCGACCGACATCGACAGACCTGAAACCCATCGATCGAAAGATAGACATCACCCCGATCCAGATCTAGGAGCACTTATCGATCGCTCCACGATAACGAACACCAGACCGAAAATGGCGACGGGGTACTCCCACCGTCAACGACAGCATGCACGCGCCACCATCCCCTGTGGCGATGTTCCCACCAGGGTACGGACCCCCGCCACCAGACCCAGCACCAGTACCGCCAAAGCACCCCAGAATGTTCCACCAGTGCCCCAGCCGCAAGGCGACGACCTTCGACTGGAGGGCTGCGAACCCCCTGTCTTCACAGGCAATAGAACAATGACCGACACTTTCATTCACGAGCTGAAGCTCTACCAGTACCTGAATTCAGATCACCCAATCATTGCTCACGACCACACCCGGATTGCGCACGCCTTGACCTATGTACAAGGGACAGCAACCACCGAATGGAGACGAAGCCAAGAAGAATGGCTGATGACCGAACCGCACCCAGAATGGGATGATTTCGAAGCATGATTCGTCCAAGACTGGTTCATGTTAATGAACCATACCGCGCCACGCGCAACTTAATACCCTCACTATGACCCGCGACGACATCGACGACTATATCACCCAGTTTGCCACCCTAGCGCGCAAAGCGTTATATCGTGAAGACGACCCAGCAGTGCTTGAGAAGTTCAAGCGGGGATTGCCCCTGCAACTACTCAATGCTTGTATGTCTCACGACGAACCGCAGGACTGGGAGGCATGGAAGTTGTCCAGTCGCAAACGACAAGCCATCATCACGGCCTTGAAACCCCACAAGCAGACACAATGGGAAGAACGACACCCTCGCATCCCATCACCCCCAATCGACACTCCACCACTCACACGATCACCATCGCCAACGACTAGTGAACCAGAACCGATGCCGGTAGACAGCATCAAAGACCAACAGCGCACAAAGGGACTATGTTTCCTGTGCAACCGACAAGGACACATCCAACGCAACTGTCCAGAAAAGCTCACGCCGACCCCAGCAAGAGTTGCGGCCACTCGCTCAACGGTTGAAGACCGATCAGTTGAGAGGCCTACGCAACAACAAGTCTTTGATTATTTGCAGGACTGGGGAGTGAAGAATACCACGAACTAGCGACTAAGTGGTGCAGAGATGCCCCCGCGCACCCGACCCTCGGACAGACAGCGTTCAAGCGCGCCATGTTTCAGCGCGACGTCTTTCTCCCTCGTCTCAATTCTATGAGAATTGCAGTCTCCTTTCACACTGCATCAACCAGAACGGACCACATCGCCTTCCTAGATTGTGGCGCGACGGAATGTTTCATCAGTCGCGCCTTCATAGACAAACACAAACTAGGAACATGACTCCTGCAAACCCCAAAGATGCTCCTGAACGCAGATGGATCACGCAATAAAGGAGGCAAAATCACCCACTACACCGACCTCGAGATCGTTACAGAAGATGCCCCCACATGCTTCGATTCTTCATTGCAGACATGGATGAAGATCACTTGGTGCTAGGGTACCCATGGTTCGCAGCAGCCAACCCTCATCCAGACTGGAAGAATGGTGTCCTCCCCACCACGGTGATACTCCGCACATGCGGTGCAGCAGCACAAGCAGCTACGTCGACAGTTAGAGTCGCAGGAATGACGACCGCCACGATCCAGAATGAACCGTTCTGGGAGGAGGGCGACCAAGTTTTTTGC
>WTXC01000187.1:0-36324 GCA_022496195.1 Lactifluus subvellereus
CGCAAACACCCCCACCTTCGCCAACCTCTTCGCAGGGCCAGGCCCTGCCGCCTTGATTTTCACAGGAGCACTTGTCCGGGCCGCTTCTATCCCTGCCGTACAGGGCCCCACGCTTCTGGAGTGCGCCATACAAATGGCCCAGCATGACCCCATCTCACCAATTTCCCGGCTCGCCGCACTCACAAACCCAGGGCGCACGATCTTCGACACCGAAGCCCCCATCGACAACACCTGGGCCACCTTCTTTGAACCTGGGTGGGCACTCCCTCCTCCTTCCACAGACGCTGCGGAACCCACACAACTCCCCACCAATGCCCAAGGTGGTGGCAGCACCGCCACTCCTACAAGTCACCCTGTTGATGAACCACCATGGGTTCATCACGAATATCGGGACAGCACACATCCCAGCAAACTCAGCCCTAAGGCATCGGTCCAGACAAGTCGAGGTCGTGCCGGGAAGCAGCTTCTGAGGGATGCGGCGAGGGTGGCAGGGGTGAAGGTGGGATATCAGGGAGGACGGATCTTAGGATCCAAAAACAAAAAAGGCAAGCGCTACCATTGTAGCAAATGCTCTAACCAGCTCGTGGACCACCGCTTTGAGGAGTGCCCGCTCTGGTGCCAGTGCTCCAATTGCTTCCAGATGGGGCACTGGGGCTATGATTGCACCATGCCGCACATCAGGTGCGGAACTCAGAAGTGCGAGGTCCTGGTCACGCACCACCACTTTGGGCCCAAATGCCCCATCTCCTTCTTGATGTGCTACGATAAGCACACCAGATCTTTGCCGGAGGAGTGGGGCCTAGAAGGCATGTTCGAGGATGTGCCTGTGGCACAGGCAGAGGTGGTGGTGGCTAAGGCACCGGCAGTTGCCCCAGAACGTGTCTTTGAGGACATGTTGGACTGGGGATCATTTATGGACTTCGAACTGCTTCAGGACTGACTTCTTTCTCATGATTTTGACAATCATGTGATGGCACACCCACCTAAGAAAGGCGGTGATGTTACGTTTACTTACTGCGACTCCTACTAGCTGTCATGTGATCCTATATCATGTGACACGTCTCGTGATCCAACCCATGTGACTCACCTCGTCTTGTGACTCCTGACTCGTGACTCAACGTGCATGCATCTTCTAGTTCTCTTGTCCCATTCTGCTTGGATTTGCAGCGACTCATAGGCGCATCTACTTGCGTCTGGATACATTACAGTTCTACCTACGATACTGGTCACTACTTAGAAGTGACGCGATTGTACTTAGGGCCTTAGCCGAGTGAGGCAGGCCTTGTATAAATAGTGCGGACAGTTGAGCCTGGTAGCCCCAGTCTCAACTTCGTCCTCAATACAAGTTGTGACTTTCCTATTGCGAACAACTTCCCACTTGGACAGACCTTCCCTTCTTGTCTCTAACCACCACTCCGGCTTAGTAAGCCACATCGAAGCTCGGTAGAACGTGCTATAACATCTACAAAGGTCACACCTACCGGAACCAAGTGCTTGGGCATCTCGGACATCTCGGGTACCTTGGCCCACTTAGTTCCAGTATGACACGCAGTCACATGACCAGACGCAGTCACCTGACACCCGAACTCGAGCTCACTTCGAGCCACGGCCCCTTGTAGCCGTGACATACTCTGCATCTTGCTGCCATTCAAGCTCACCCCAGATCTGTTCATTAGATTGTGGTTGAACACTAAAAGGCGGTGCACTCACTGTGCAGACTGGAGTAGTGGAACATGGCGGTGTGTTGCAGGGTGTGCCTTGTGGTGTGGAGGCGAGGGAAGTGTCTGGGCTGTACTCCTCAAAGCTAAAGAGCGAGCCAGAGGGAGTAGGAGTGCGCTCAGGAAGATCAACGTCGTCCTGATTGGCTAAGGGTCTGTCAGTCATGCAACTGGACCCAGCAGTCATTCTGCCTCCAATCCACTGCTGGAGTGGGATTGGATCCAGATTGGTGGGCAGAGTGATGCGCTGTTCAAGCATCTTTAAGATGCACTGGGTGGCTGGCTGGCCAATGTTAGCAGCAAGTGTCATCGCACTTGCAAAAGAAGGGTAGAAAGTCTTAGCCACTTCATTCCGCTGGACAAAGGGCTGAGTGGTTTCTACTGTGCATGTGTCAATCCCAGAGGGACTGATTGCAGCAACAGTAGCAAAGGCAGGGGAGGGAAGCGCAGCAACAGTGGCCAGATGGACATGTTCATGCTGCTTGCCCTTGCGTCCTGCACATGTGCCACAAATTGACTTGTTCTTGCTTTGGGACTTGTGGCCTTGCGGCACTTTCCCTTTGGATGATGAGGAGATTTGGTGGTCGAGCTGCTGGTGGAATGAAGGGGGTCCCTTGTGACGCTTCACCGCAGAGAGCTTCTGTGCTTGAGCAGAGGTAGGATGGTTAGCGCTTGCTTTCTTCCCATTCGCTGCATCCCACTGCGATAGGCAGTAGTTCTTGACGGCTGGGATGGCGAGGTTGGAGATGGTAGCTCCAACAAGGATGAGAGGAATGGTGTGGCTCCATTGCGCAGGTAGTGCATTAAGAAGCATCATCGCCTGAATGGAAGGAGGAATCTTGACGTTAATGGCATCAAGGCGGTCATAGATTCCTTGCAGATATTCAATCTGCGGGGAAGGATGGCAAGAAGGGTCAATGCGGAAGTTGGATGCGAGGTGGAATTGCTGGTAGGCATAGGAAGGGGAGGTTCCAGCGTACTGGTCTTTGAGGTACTCCCAGATTTCTGGAGCATCCTTGGTTCCCATCGCATCCTGAAGGGAAGGTGTCATGCGAAGCAGGAGGTTACCAACGGCAAGATCGTTGGTCGCATTCCATTCCTCGCAAGCAGTTACGATGTTCACAGGAGGATCAGGGATATCTTGTCCAGCAGCCTGAGCAGCTGTGGCAGCAGGATCGACCAGAAAATGGTCAAGGCAGGCAGTGATCTGCCAGAGTTTCTGTGTCTTGAGGAAGGGCTCCATAGCATGAACCCACTTGGCATAGTTAGTGCCATCCAAGACAGGGACCAGAGATACGAGAGCAGAGGACATTGCTGGAGATAAATTTGTTGTAAGAAAGGTGTCTGGAAGAGTAATCAGCATATTGACTATGTGAGTGATAACTCAAAAAAGGAATTGCACTTTCTCTCCAGGTCCTGCTCATGCTTCACTGTTGCCAACAGTGAGCGGGATGTAAACTCTGTAGCTGGTTGCGTAGTGCAGCCTTGAATCAATGCAGTTTGCATGGTATTGTCGCAATAATTATCATGCAACAATCCCGCACAAATTGCAAGAATTTGAAGGTGCATAGAGATGTCTCAAGTAGACGTCTTCGCCGCTTTCAAGCATAACCTTCATAGTGTGTTGCTCACTGTGCAGGTCCTGCTTGAAAATGGTCCAGGGCGACTCCTTGAGTCATCCCTCACTACTACACTGTGGGCAAACACATCCCTCATGACCATAGTGGTTTGCAGGTCTAGATTGAGTCAAGACCAGTGGGCCAATGTGTCCATGTGTGATATGTTCCCACATTGTAGTAATGAAGGGAACGATCACATGGAGGAGGACCAGCAACTTCAATATACTGGCCATGAAGATGAAAAGGTTATGCAGTGAGTACCTCACCAAGTAGCCAGTTCAGCTTCAAAGTGAGGAGAGAGAAATTACAAGACCTGCACCAGCCAATTGTTCTCTCTATCATTGCAAACAGTGTCTGATGATGAGTGTCATTGACAATGTCATCATCAGAATGTCTGTGCCACATTGTTACCCAAGGTAGCCCAAGCATTCTGGTGATGACTATTGGCAACAACATGCATCAAAGACACAAGAGTCTTCTGGGGAATGCTCATGATGGTGTACTTGAACTAGTACGCCATGACAAGCATTCTCCTGCTTGCTTGCTTGTCAGTTGTTGATGAGACTCACAGCGAAGCACTTCTGATGGTTGTGATGACAAACATCAGCAGTACTTTGCTGTGCAATCATTGTCAGCATCTGACAACCATCAAGAGGAGAGCATCCCATGCAGCCTAGGTGTGCACATGTGCGGCTTAGAGGCTCTCTTCATCATGATTGACGAAGAGAAACACTAACCTGCGCAAATGAATGCAGCAGGACAGCTTAACACTGTGCACAACAGTGTGCAGCCATTAAGGCACATATTGCAGCCATTGAAGGCACAAAGAGCAGAGGCAGCTCGCAAGAGTGCCATGGGCAACCAGGGCCCATAACCTGTTGAGCAGCACACAGTGCGCATGCAACCAGGGAGTAAGAGACTCACTTATACAGCAACAAGTAGAAGTCAGAGTACTGAGGATTAGTGCGTACTACCAAGGAGCTTATATACACAAAGGACAGGAGTGACTGGTCACCTATGTGACAGTAAACTAATAACTGTAAAGGAGTGTCCTTGTAAGTCCCATAAGGAGATTGCTCTACTCAACTAGGGCATAGTATAGAGCCCCTAACTGGATGCACAGCTATGCCGGCTTGTGTGTTTCCAGTTCAACAGTTCTTGCACATGCACATTAGACACAAGAATAAGTGTATCTACTTAGACCAGACCACTTATCTTGCTAAAGTGCTGCAACGCTTTGGAATGACCAATGCAAAAGCTGTGGACACTCCACTCCCTATGGGCTATCAACTAATGCCCAATAACGAGCCTGTCAATGATGCCATTCGCCATAAGTTCCAGCAAGTGATTGGCTCACTCCTGTACATAATGTTGGGCACATGCCCTGACATAGCGTACACAGTGACCAAGCTTTCACAGTATAGTGCAAACCCCTCTCAAGACCATTTAAACAGAGAGCTGTATATCTGCTGCTACTTAGTTGGCACATCCAACTATGCTATGGTCTATGATGGAGTGAACGGCAAAGGCTTTCAAGCCTATGCTGATTCAGATTGGGGAAGCAATACTGAGAATCGCCATTCCACTACTGGATACATGATAAGCCTTGCAAGCGCAGTCTTCACCTGGAATTCCAGAGCTCAGAAGACTGTTGCACTCTCATCCACTGAAGCGGAATACATGTCCTTGTCTGATACAAGTCAACAGGTTGTCTGGGTCCGATCCCTCCTTGAGGAGATTGGATTTACCATTAAACCTATCCCACTTAATGGAGACAACCAAGGAGCCATATTCATGGCCTCCAATCCTGTCCAAGAGCACTGTATCAAACACATTGATATACGCTACCACTATATTTGTTACGGTTTCTGGCCCTTGCTTTCAGGTCTCTATCTTTCGCTTCGCGAGCTGACATGTGACCTGTACTGTCACATGACCATATGTCATGTGACACGCTGACTTCCTTACCTATCACATGACCATATGTCATGTGATACCTGACTCCTTGTGACTGCGACGCGACGTGACTTGGTACGTGACTCAGAGCGACTCCCTATGAGTCGCTCGCTAGTGACTGATACTGACTGATACGCGACTCATAGTAGTGACTCTTATTGAGTACTACTGACTCTTACTTACGACTCATAGTGACTAGGGAGTAGTACTACAAGAACTGTAGGAAGTTGAGCTGGAATCCCCAGTCTCAACTTCGTCTCCAATACAAGTTGATTACCCAATCAGTTGCCTTGTGCGCAAGGGACTCTGGTGGCAACAAGACTTTCCTTTTTCATCTCTACCACCGCTCCGGCTTAGTAAGCCACATCGAAGCTTGTCATTGTGTGCTATAACACGTGGAACGTTGCCAAACAGGTGCTTTAAGGCGCACCTACCGGAACCAAGTACTCGGGCATCTCGGCCCACCTCGATACCCTCGTGACCACAGCGTGCCACGAGCGTCACGTTACCACAGCGAGTCCGTGACCCCAATCCCCATGACCATAGCGAGCCACGGCAAGAACACATGATACACCCACACGATCACGTGACCCCGAATGACGTGCTCACTTAGAGCCACGGTCCCTTGTAACTGTGACAATATTCATCAAGTGGTAAAGGATGGGAAGGTTAAACTCCAATTTGTGGATGGAGATAAAAATCCCACAGACATGTTCACTAAGAATCTAGGATGCACTAGATTCCATGAACTTAGGGGTCAACTTGGGCTTGAGTTTTACTCACCTAAGAATGCTTAGTGCACCTATGCAGTGCAATCTGAGTGCGCCATCTTTGGCACATGCTGCAATGCTCAGGATGCGAACTTCATCTCTCCTGAAGTTCTAGAACTCATGAGGACTCTGACTACACTCACAAGCAACGAGATGGACACATTTCAGCTTGCACAAGTGTATATAGTCCATGTGCGAAACTAGCCTCCAGGATTGGTATGCAGGCATCTGCCACAAATATGCAATTGTGCAACCTACAAGTCCTGAGATGCAGGAGATGCACTCTAACACAGAGACTGTCACAAATCCCTGACTCCCATCAGATGTGCGATGCTCTCACCACACACATGACCTTTGTTTCCCTGATCAAGAAACTTTTGGGTACATGTCTCTTGGCTTCTAGAGCTGTCTCAGATGCACTACTTTGCATGTTGGATTCCCAATGCACAAAAGGTCTGGACTTCTGTACTTGCATCACAGAAAGTCAAAGATCTCCCATACATGCCATGCCTTTCCTTCCTATTGGAAAGATCTGGCGCACAAAGTTCAACTCCACTTACACATCAAATGCTTCTCTGACCAGCTCTATTACTATGGTACACTTAGCAAGGGGGAGTGTTGAACTGGAAACACACAAGCCAGCATAGCTAGAGATTGACAGGGGTAACCCTGGGGTAAGAACTTGCTACCCTTACCCCTACCCCCCTAAACCCCTCACCCTTACAAAGGGTAAGGGTTTTTGCAGGGTAGGGGTAGGGGTTGGAGGGGGGTTAGAGGGGTATTAAATACCCTGAGGGTATTGCTTAGGGGTATGCATGGCCATGCTGTCAATGTGTTGAAATGAGACTACACATTTGGGAAGGCCACACTTAATTCACCCTATGTGCTCAAGGGCCCACATGGCCTAATGTAAGAAGTCCTAATGATGCAAGGGTAACTGGTGGCATCACAGTGGCATGTGGTGATGCAATGGCTGCATGGATGTGGTGGCAATGTGGTGGCATATGGCAGTGACTAGCAGTGATGCAGTGGCTGTGTGGATGTGCTAGTGACATGGGGGCACATAGTGGTAACTGGTGGTGACCTGAACATGGTGGAAATGTGGTGGAAATGCAGCAATAGCAGGTGGTGATGTGGTGGTAACATAGGCTATGTTGAACCATAGAGTAAAAAAGTGGGTGAGGGAGGGTTGCCAACAAGTACAAATACATACAAATGATTAGCAAAAAACATTACTTGGCAGCTCTAGTTCAGTTATCACCAGCTACATGGTCTAGTCCCTGGTTATTTTGCTGATGGCTCTTCACACCTTCATTGTTATGATCTTGCTAAGGCCAGTATGAACCACCTTTTTCTTTATTACAATACACTGCTTATGCCAGCTCCACATGACTTGACTCCAGACTGCTTACTGTACATGCTGATGCCTGGATGACTGAGTGCCTTACTGCACTGACTGAGGCCTTGGGGCCTGTACTATACTTAGCATGAACTACTCCACTACCACTGTTGTGACTCAGGTAGCAGTAGCATGTGATTCCTTGTAATGCCCTATATAAGGGGCCCACTTTACACACAGTTAAGCCCTAAGCTTGACTTCATTTCTAATCAAGTTCTGTTGCCTTCCACTTTGAGCTTGCTGCTCTAAGTTGTCTTCCACTTAAGCTTGCCACCTCAAGTTACCTTCTGTCACTTAGCAATCTCTTGCTTTGCTCCCACACCCCTCTAAGTCTGTTGCAAAGACTTAGCTTCAAGTTATAAGATGGACAAGTTACATGCCATCTTGTCTTAGCTCTAAAGATCTTAGCTTTGCTCACATGCTGCCATAACTGCTGGAAGTGTCATGCTCAGGACCATGTGCTCATTGCCCTTGCACATGTTCAGTCTTGCCCATGCCTAGTTGCACAAGTTGTGCCCATGGCCCCTTGAGCCATAACATTCATACCCTTCACAAATACCCCTAGGGTTTGAAATACCCTGCTTAAGGGTAGGGGTATAACAAGGGTACTATAACCTGTACCCTTACCCTTACCCCCATGTACCCCTTGCACATACCCCCAGGGTTTTGTATACCCTTGTCAATCTCTAGGCATAGCCATGCATCTGGTTAGGGGCTCTATCCTACACCCTAGTTGAGTAGATGTTACAGCTTGATGGGCCATGAGCACGACTTGTGCAAGTGGGCGTGGGCAATAAGTGAACATGTGCGATGGCAAGAGCACATGGTCCTGAGCGTGACACTTCTGGTGGTCACGTCGATGCAGGAGCTAAGCTAAGTCCTTTGGAGTCAAGTGGGCACATGATGAGTGCACGTCTCCTGAGCTAAGTCATTACAGCCAACTTAGAGAGGCATGGGAGCAAAGCAGTGCCTTGCTGAGCGATGAACGTGAAAGGTGACTTGAAGTGGCAAGTTCAAGTAAAAGGGGGCAATGACTTAGAGCGGCGAGCTCAAGGGAAGAGGCAGGACAAGATTGATTTGAAACAAAGTCAAGCTTAGCGCTCAACTCTATGCAAACTAAGGCCCTTATATAGGCCTGGTACAAAGGGAATCACATGCTACCGCTACCAAGTCACAATGAGGGTAGTGGGGTAGTCCACTAAGTATAGTACTGGCTCCACAGGCCACTGTGGAGCGGGATGAGTCAGTGTCGAGTCAGTGCTAAGTATAGTACGTGCTCCATGCCATAATGGAGCGCGGTGAGTCACAGCTATCAAGTCAGAGTCAGATCACAGCTACGAGGCGTAAGCAAGGTATCGTAAGTAGAAATAAATGGTCTGCTCAGTCTGTAGGTGAGATCGTAACAGTATGCCCTCCCCTAAGGGACAGCTGCCATGCTGTTAGTCTAAAGTGGCAGGCTCACCAGATAGGGCACATCCAGCATCGTCAGCATCAGGGGAGGACTCAGGGGGACAGGGGCACTTGTGGTGGAGGGCATGGATGATGGCACGTTCTTGGATAGGCAGGGGGCGTGTGTTCATGAAGTGAACGTGGGGCGGTACATGGACGGGGAGGGTGGCAACGATATCTGTCTGGTGAGTGGCAGGGCAGCCCTGCAGGAAATAGGACATAGAGGGAAGAGCAGGCCGCTCCAGGATTTGATCCAGCTTGGGCCCTATGCACGACATGACCGTGGCCTCATAGAGGCGGACTTCAATGCCACGAAGCTCATCCCTGAGCTTGTGATGCTGGCAGACTAGATCAGCATCCCTCTGCAGCTGGAGGGCGGTGTACTCGATGTGGTGCTCTGGGGTGCTCAGCAGGTGGTAATAGGGCATGACACAGGTTTTGGGGTGTTTTTTTTCCCACGGTCACTGGAGGGTCAAGTTCTTGATGAAATTCTTAGTTGAGAAGTGAAACTGATAGAGACTTGATTGAGCTATAACTCAGCCAAATCTCAACCGATTTGGATGAAAATTGGTGCATCAGGAAGCAAAACACCGTGAAAACCGTGCGGGTTGAGAAGCCGTATGGGTTCCATGGTGTTTTGCTTCCTGATGCACCAATTTTCATCCAAATCGGTTGAGATTTGGCTGAGTTATAGCTCAATCAAGTCTCTATCAGTTTCACTTCTCAACTAAGAATTTCATCAAGAACTTGACCCTCCAGTGACCGTGGGAAAAAAAACACCCCAAAACCTGTGTCACGCCCTAGGTGGTAATATTCCTGCTCGATCTGGAAGTGAAGTTTTTGCACCACTGTGCAATACCTGTGAATCTTGGTGGTCACTCCTGGGTCAGCGAGCCCCTCAACAAGTCGGTCAATGTGGTGACGGAACTGGTGGCTGCCTTCTAGAGTGAAGAGGTCCCAGTCATCTACAGCTGGGAGGTGAGCATCAGGGCACGGTTTAGCATGGAGGGGCTCAGTGAAGATGTGGGACGTCAGCGTCAGGCATCCAAGGATGAGGGGCTCATCAAGTTGGGGCAAGTGGGTGTAGTAGGTGGTGGGGACAAGCCTATTGTTGTGATCAGGGACAAGGATAATGTTCTGTTCACTTGGATCATCAACAAGTCGATTCCATTGCAGGAAATAACCATTGTAGCCAATCATGTTGTCCTGCTGACCATGGCCTGGATTTCTGCAGGCACTGTGGGCACGTGGAGCTGTAACACAGGGGTTTCTTCCTTGACTGGCGGGGGTGGTGGCGACATCTGTGTAGCTATGGAGGACAGGAGGGGTTGGGAGCCACATCAGAAATGTGGCAGGCGTTCTGGTGGCAGTGACACTTGGCGGCTGCAAAAGCTTGAAGGTGCTGGTAAGGTCATTACCTGTACCTCGTCCAGTGGGTGTGGGAATAGTGGGGGCATCGACCCTAGTCAGTGGAGTGGTGGCATGGGCATAGGCTGTCGCTGTGTTGAGGCTCAAGACAGGGGAGGCACTCCAGGTGGTGTGGCCATTGTCCATCTTAATGGGGGCGTTGCAGACTCCACAGAAATTGTTGGTGGAGAGGGGGTGGTCAAATTTGTCACAGCTGTGGAGGTCAGGGAGTGGAGAAGTTCGTCCAGGAACTGGTCCACCTGTTCGGCAATCGTTGGCAGTCCACTCGGTGTTGCTACTGGCGTCGCTGCTGTTGTTGCTGCTGCTGCTGTTGTTGCCTCGCATGGTGAATACCTTGGTGGCAACATGGATCTGTATGGGGCGCTGCGCGTCGTCATTCTTTGGAGTGGGGGACATGGGCAAGATCGGGGAGGCAGAGGCTTCCTTTCCTTTTCCTTTGCTGATGAGTTGGTCTTTCTGCGAGCCATTGGAGGACATGAGAGAGGAGTAGGCTGGTGGTGGTGTGCTGGGAGTGGAAGAGGCAAGAGAGGGGGATGAGGGCTTGAGGGCAGTCAAGGCGTGTCTTATATAGGCCTTCCTTATTGCTGTGGGGTTATCTCAGTGGAATTGGTGAACTAGGTTCAGTGAATTTTTCAGGTTCTTCTGAGGTTCCCATGTATCTTCTGCTGCGGAGTACCCTTTCCATCTGACTCGGTACTGCAGCTGCTTTGTTCTTCCGAATGTGTGGTATTCTAGAATGGCCTCAACTTCATACTCTGCTTCTCCATTGATGACATCAGGAGGCAGTTCTGTGAAGTTGGGGCCATGTTCTTTGGTTTCTATATATGGGGTGAGGAGGCTGGCATGGAACATGTCATGGACACGATGTAATTTCCACTAAGGGGGAATTGCGACTCGATATACTACTGGGGAAATGACATCAGTGATCTGGAAGGGACCATAGCACCTTTGAGCCAGTTTCACGCTTGGCTGGGTAATGTGGATGTTCCTTCCATCCAGCCAGACCTTCTGTCCTTTTGCAAATGGCTTAAATCGCGCTCCCTTTCTTGCACTGATAAGGGTCTGGGCATTGGTGATGGCAGTCTGCGCTGATATCTGTCCCTGGTGGACAAGGTCTAGGCGTTCTTGGAGTGATGGCATTTTCTCAGATCTTTGTGGCTGATGAGCACATGGGATGTGTCCCATGAGGAGTTGGAAGGGCACTTGCTTGGTGGTGCTGCTGGGCCAGGCATTGTGAACATACTAGGTGATGGGTAGGAGGGCGGACCAGTTGTTCTGCTGGTGGTTAATGTAGATGTGTAGGTATTGTTCAAGCCACTGATTAGTTCATTTGGATTGTCCATCTGTCTGAGGATGGTATGCTGTGCTGATGTTCTGTTCAATCCCCAGTGTTTTGCATAGTTCTCATGGGAAGTGCGATGCAAAGTGTGTTCCTCTATTGCTGATTATCCTCTGGGGAATGCCATAGTGGGGGAACACATGTTTGGCATATAGTGTGGCAAGGTCCGGCGTGGTCATAGCTTCATTGCAGGGGATGAATATGGCAGCTTTTGAGCAGTCGTGGTCAGTGATCGTGAGGATGGAGTTGAATCCTTCAGATGGGGGCAGCTTTACTATAAGATCGAGGGCGATGGTTTCGAATGGCAGGGCATTGGGATTGGTCGTTATAGGCATGAGGGGTGGTGTTGGCTTGGTGGTGTTAACTTTAGTCGCTTGGCAGGTGGTGCATCCTTTGACATAGGCAAGGACAGATTGCTTCATGTTAGGCCACCAGTAGTTAGAGATTGACAAGGGTATACAAAACCCTGGGGGTACATGCAAGGGGTACATGGGGGTAAGGGTAAGGGTACAGGTAATAGTACCCTTGTTATACCCCTACCCTTAAGCAGGGTATTTCAAACCCTGGGGGTATTTGTGAAGGGTATGAATGTAATGGCTCAAGGGGCCATGGGCACAACTTGTGCAACTAGGCATGGGCAAGACTGAACATGTGCAAGGGCAATGAGCACATGGTCCTAAGCATGACACTTCCAGCAGTCATGGCAGCATGTGAGCAAAGCTAGGATCTTTGGAGCTAAGACAAGATGGCATGTAACTTGTCCATCTTATAACTTGAAGCTAAGTCTTTGCAACAGACTTAGAGGGGTGTGGGAGCAAAGCAAGAGATTGCTAAGTGACAGAAGGTAACTTGAGGTGGCAAGCTTAAGTGGAAGACAACTTAGAGCAGCAAGCTCAAAGTGGAAGGCAACAGAACTCGATTAGAAATGAAGTCAAGCTTAGGGCTTAACTGTGTGCAAAGTGGGCCCCTTATATAGGGCATTACAAGGAATCACATGCTACTGCTACCTGAGTCACAACAGTGGTAGTGGAGTAGTTCATGCTAAGTATAGTACAGGCCCCAAGGCCTCAGTCAGTGCAGTAAGGCACTCAGTCATCCAGGCATCAGCATGTACAGTAAGCAGTCTGGAGTCAAGTCATGTGGAGCTGGCATAAGCAGTGTATTGTAATAAAGAAAAAGGTGGTTCATACTGGCCTTAGCAAGATCATAACAATGAAGGTGTGAAGAGCCATCAGCAAAATAACCAGGGACTAGACCATGTAGCTGGTGATAACTGAACTAGAGCTGCCAAGTAATGTTTGCTAATCATTTGTATGTATTTGTACTTGTTGGCAACCCTCCCTCACCCACTTTTTTACTCTATGGTTCAACATAGCCTATGTTACCACCACATCACCACCTGCTATTGCTGCATTTCCACCACATTTCCACCATGTTCAGGTCACCACCAGTCACCACTATGTGCCCCCATGTCACTAGCACATCCACACAGCCACTGCATCACTGCTAGTCACTGCCATATGCCACCACATTGCCACCACATCCATGCAGCCATTGCATCACCACATGCCACTGTGGTGCCACCAGTTACCCTTGCATCATTAGGACTTCTTACATTGGGCCATGTGGGCCCTTGAGCACATAGGGTGAATTAAGTGTGGCCTTCCCAAATGTGTAGTCTCATTTTAACACATTGACAGCATGGCCATGCATACCCCTAAGCAATACCCTCAGGGTATTTGATACCCCTCTAACCCCCCTCCAACCCCTACCCCTACCCTGCAAAAACCCTTACCCTTTGTAAGGGTGAGGGGTTTAGGGGGGTAGGGGTAAGGGTAGCAAGTTCTTACCCCAGGGTTACCCCTGTCAATCTCTACCAGTAGTCTTTGGCAATGAGTAGACAGGTTTTTAAAATGCCGGGGTGCCTGGCAGTCGGTGAATCATGATATAAGGAGATCACTCCCCTCCTAAGGTCATTGTCTGCCATGATGATGAGGCGGTTGGCATGCCACCAGCCCCCTCCAGGGTGGCGTTCAATGGGGTAGGTGGAGGCCCAGGTGGCAAGAGTGTCTTTGTGGTCATTTTGGAGGGCGAGGGTGCGATCCTCAAGGTCTATGCTTGTTGCGGCATTAGTAAACAGGGCAGGTGGCAGGGCAAGGACTTCAGCATTGTCCTGTCCGGCATGATCAAAGTCTGGGCAGCAGGAGAGGGCGTTGGCTTTATTCGTAGCCCCTGGGTGATGTATGAGGGTGATATGGTAATCCCTGAGTGTGAGGATGTATCGGGCAATGCAGCGGTTAATTTTCTGGGGTGACCAATAGTATTGGAGGTTCTTGTGGTCAGTAATGATGGTGACCTGATGTTGGGCACCCATGAGTAGGTGTCGCCAGTGTTCCAGGCCTCTGACAATGGCGAGGAATTCCCTGTCCCAGATAGGGTAGTTGCATTCAGTGGCCGTGAACGTCTTCGAGTCATACCCTACTGGTCGTTGGTGTCCTTGAGCGTCATGTTGGTACAGGATGGTGCCTGTGGCATTCTGGGAGGCATCTACTTCTAATTTGTATGGATGTGCTGGGCTTGGCTGCCAGAGGACCGGGTCACTGGTGACGATTTTGATGAGCTGATCGACCGCTGCAGTGCATTTGTCAGTCCAAATGAAGGGAACTCCTTTCTTTAGGAGGTTGGTCAGTGGGCAGGCAATTTCAGCGAATCCTGGGATGGAGGGATGTTGGTATCCTAGGACGCCAAGCATTGATCACAGCTGCTTGACACTGGTAAGCACTCGTGGCCACTCTTTGATGCCCTTCAGCTTGCTGGACTCAATGCGCAAGGAGTCCCCATCAATGACTAGCCCTAGGTACTCAACCCATCATTGTTCGAATTGACATTTCTGGGGCTTCAAGAAGAATGATGCTACTTCTAGGGTATCTAGCAGCTCGTGGACCACGTGTCGATGCAGCGCGTGGTCTAGGGGCATGGCAACGAGGATGTCGTCCATATATACGAAGATCATCCTTGGGTATTTGAGCTTTAATGGGCACAGGAGTCAGTCCATCACTCGTTGGAAAGTGCTGGGCACATTGCACTGTCCAAACAGCATGACGTGTGGTTGAAATAGCCCTTGTGGCATTTTGAAGGCCGCTTTCCATTGATCACCATCTTTGATCCTGATGTTGTGGTATCCCCATCGGATGTTGAACTTGGTGAACAGGGTGTGTCCCTCAAGGTCCCTGGTTAGGATGCTAATATTGGGAAGGGGGTAGACATCTTGTATCGTCCAGCTGTTTAGCATGCAGTAGTCTTGGACTGGGCGGAGGGATCCATCCTTCTTTTTGATGAAGAAGAAGGGGGCGGCTTAGGGGGAGCTGGACAGCTCAATGTATCCCTTATCTAGCTGTTCCTGAAGCCAGTTGTCGGCAGTGACCATTTCTTTGGGGTTTAATGGGTAGACTTTGCAGTCTAGTGTGGCAGGGGTGTCAGGCTTCAGCCTGATGGCATGGTCATCTTCTCTGCTTGGCAGGAAGCGTTGCACTTCTTTCTCCAAGAAGACCCTCCAATGTTGTGAGTATTCTGGTGGTACATCTGCTGCTGTGGGGGCGGTTCATTCTTGGTGCTCTTTGATGGCCCATTCTTGGGTGATGTTCATCCTGTTGATCTGGAAGATTAGATCGTCTCCTTCTTCCAGTGTCACCTGAAGGGCATTCCCCAGGAGCTGAGCATATCTTAGCAGACTCTGAGGTTGCTCTGGTGCTGTCCTGCTTGTTATGGTGAGGGAGATTGGTCCTCCTTTGACGGTCTTTGTGCTCCAATCGATATCGGGATTGAAGGTGTGGAACCAGGGGAATCCTAGGATCGTCCAATCTCATCCTAGGTTGGTGAGGAAGAAGCACTGTACACTCTCTTTCTTTCCTTGCCTAATTGCCAGATCGCAGTAGGTGGTTATTCGTCCACTGCAATTTTCAGATCCATCAACATTGTAGAGGAGGCATGGCTGGGGGAGTCATCTGGGCACAAGATGCAGCCTTTGGGCAGTTTTTTGGTCGATGAAGTTGTCGGTTGTGCCACTGTCTATGAGTGCACTTTCTGCAGCCTTTCCATGTATGGTGGAAAATGTAAAATTGACATTGATACTATTTTGATTCAAGACATACATGGTACAAATGCGTGAGGCTTGATCCCAGGCTATTAGGTCAAGCTGCTTTAAAAATCCAAGTCTTCTTGGATGATGCGATCGAAGGCTGCTGATCACTCTGTTGCGCTCATGGCGCAGAGTTGGGACATGACGTCCATTGGTGCTTGACTGGTGCTATCATTGGGGACGATGGTCAGGCTTTCTTGGCTCGTTGTTCTTACTATTGTGGTGCGTGGGGAGGGGGCCTGCTGGCCTTGTCGCCCCTCTTTCTTGAAGCATTGGGCAGCACGATGCCCCTTTTCCTTGCAGTAGAAGCATTTCCGCTCATCCATGAGCTTCTTCTTTTCTGTGTCTGTCAGTGGTCCTCCCATGCATGTGGCATCCATGTCCATGGGAACCAGGGCATTGTTCCTTGGGCATTGGGTGGGGGCTGGTGCTCTGGGGATGAATCATGGCTTGGGGGTGAAGCACTGTTGGTTGGGGGTGGGTCCTAGATCGGCGAGTATGTGAGCACTTCTGATGACCTCTTTTCGTGCTGCTTCCTGCCATTCTTCTAAGGTTGCCAGTATGTTTTCTTGGTTAAGTATTTTGAGGGCAATTCCTTGGCAGAGTCCTTTCTTAAAAAGGTCCAGCATTCCTAGATCTGTGCGGGATTGTCCTGCTGCTAGGACGAGGTGGTTGAAGGTGGTGATGAAACCATCGACATTGCTTTCCTGCATTCTTAGATTGACCAATTTGTTAAAGGCATTCTGTTCCTTGGCCGTGTCTATGAAGGCATTGGTGAAATCCTGGACAAAGCTAGCCCATAATGCCTCATCAGTTTTCTGGATGCGGTTGACTGCTTGGGTGGTTCTTTCCTCTAGGAGCGCTGTTTGTGCGTCGGTCCAGTCATCCACCTTAGGGCCTCTGATGTACCCAATGGCCAGTGCTACTCAGTTGTAGGGGATGGTGACATTGTCTGATTTTCCATTAAGAATTCAGTATAGCTTGAATTCTTTTAGGAACTTGGCGCTTTTGCTTCAATCTCCATCGAAGATTGCCAGTGCATTTCCTTTCATGGAATCATTTCCATTCCCTTGTGGTGCTGTGATGGTGGCCATGCTGGTCTGCTGTGGTGGTGGGGGCAGTATGGGTTGTTGGAGGATGGGTGGAGGCAGTGTAGGCTGGGCGGCTTGCTGCACAAGTTGGAGTAGCTGTGGGGTGGCTGCTGTTTCCTGGGTGAGGGGATGACTGCCTTGAAGTGTGGCAACATCCTGGAGTCTGGTGCTTAGGAATTCCTCAAGTGGCTCTACTTCCTTTTCCTTCCCTTTTGACATGAAAGGTGCAGGCGGGGGTGATGGTGGATCTATGTCAATGTTTTCTGGGGCTTTACCAGGATATCCTAATCCTGTGGTATCATCATGGGGGATGCAGTTGTCTGGTCTTGTCCAGTAGCGGTTTTCTTCCCACTCAAGGATGTACCAGTGGTCATTGATATATTCAATAGGGAAGTGCTTAACACTTCCATTGGGGGCTTGGACTGTGTGGTGGTAACACCACTTTCTGGGGTTTCGGTCAGTGTCTTTCCAATAGGTGCCTCCGCAGATGTAGTCTGGTAGATCTGCATTCTTTCACGGTGTGACTGGGGTGTCCCTGGTCTCCGAGATCTGTATTTGGAGGGTCACCACATTTACTGTCCTTCTTCTTGTAGGATGAGTTCCACTTCATTGACAAAGATGGTGCAGACGAAGTCGACTTTGGCAACGATTTCAGCTAGTTCTCATGTGATCTGGTCAAGGTTGTGGTGGTGTCTATTTGGTCCGCTGGTGCAGGTCCTTGGGCAGTCGTGCTGGTGGCATCTGACATCACTTTCAAGTTGGTCTGTGGCTTCTTGTGTCCAGAGGATGGCTTCAAGGATTTTTGGTAGACTGATTTCGTGGAGGGGTCCTAGACACGGTTGTCGAGTAGACTCCAGGGTGATAGTGATAGCTGTAGGATGGTAAGGGCTGCTTCAAACACTGTGAAGTCTTCCAGCCACTTCTGTTTGATAAATCGAAAGTTCTCTACTTCGATTGAGAGGGCATGGTGTTGCTCTGTTGGTCCTTCAGCACAGGACAGGAAGCAGGTAGCATTGTGACAATAAACTGCGTCGTCAAGGAGGATTCTCCACTGGGTGATGTGTGCACGTCTTTTGTTAAGATTGCTGAGGCGTTCCCAATACTGTTTGTTGTCCAGGGTGGGGCATTCCTGGTGGTTAGTGCTAAGCTTGACTTATGTTACAGCTCGATGGGCCATGAGCATGACTTGTGCAAGTGGGCACGGGCAATAAGTGAACATGTGCGATGGCAAGAGCACATGGTCCTGAGCATGACACTTCCGGTGGTCACATCGATGTGGGAGCTAAGCTAAGTCCTTTGGAGTCAAGCAGGCATGTGACAAGTGTGCATCTCCTGAGCTAAGTCATTACAGCCAACTTAGAGAGGCATGGGAGCAAAGCAGTGCCTTGCTGAGTGATGAACACAAAAGGCAACTTGAAGTGGCAAGTTCAAGTAAAGGGGGCAATGACTTAGAGTGGCGAGCTCAAGGGAAGAGGCAAGACAAGATCGATTGAAATGAAGTCAAGCTTAGGGCTTGACTCTATGCAAACTAAGGCCCTTATATAGGCCTGGTACAAAGGGAATCACATGCTACCGCTACCGAGTCACAACAAGGGTAGTGGGGTAGTCCGCTAAGTATAGTACTGGCTCCACAGGCCACTGTGGAGTGGGATGAGTCAGTGTCAAGTCAGTGCTAAGTATAGTATGCGCTCCATGCCATAATGGAGCGTGGTGAGTCACAGCTATTGAGTCAGAGTCAGATCACAGCTACAAGGCATAAGCAAGGTATCATAAGTAGAAATAAATGGTCTGCTCAGTCTGTAGGTGAGATCGTAACATTATCTCTAGGGCTCTTTCTACAACAAGGACTGAGAGTTCACGGGAATTCCTCCCATCTCTCTCTCTCCTTGAGGAAGGTTCGCCTTCCAGTCATACAATGCATACCACGCATGCCTGGAGACACACTCTATTGGCTAATGGCAGTTAATGCCAATCCACACCACAGGATTGACACTATGGACACTGAACTGACACTATACAGACTAATTAGGAAGGAGGCTGCTAGCCTCATGTATGCTCACATGGTTGCAGCACTCACATGGCACACACATATGCATGCATCACACAGATCACATTGGCACATCACAGAACGCTAAAGGTGTGTTACCCTGGGTCCAGGGTGTGGTGCAGACATGTTGCAGCATGTTGGCAGGCTGCGTGTTCACTGGACATTGAGTACTTTTGCTATTGGGTCGATCACTATGACCCTTGATCTCATACCTCATGCGCACCCTTGATCTCATACCTCATGCGCACCCTTGATTTCTTACTGATATGCTTGCATGTCCCTATGACGCATAGTCTGAAACCTACTAGATGCATGGGCCCTATGCCCTGACAATTACATGGCCCTCTGGGTAGGGGCCTTCACAGAACTATAAGTAGTACACTCTTTTGTGTTGTAGACTACAGACTCAACCTCTTGGAAATTGAGCCTACTTGAACCTTGGAATCCCTGCAGTGGGAAGCACCCCAAGGATACTCTGAACTAGAACAGACATTCAAGGACCACCAGTACACTCCCCTCTTTGCTCTATCACTCTTTCTTCTCCCTTGTATTCAGGGAACCCTTGGTCTTGAACACCTTTGCACTGAGAGTCACCAGTGTACCTGCGCAACTTGTACACTTGTGTCACTAGTGCACAACAGTTGGCCTATGTCTTGAGCCATAGCAATCATGAGGAGAATCATTGTCAAATCATCCACAGTACTGGAAGTACTACCACAAAGCAGGACTTGGGCTGAACCAAGTCAAGAACTAGCAAGTTGCTAGGAATGCCCAAGGCTGAGCATATCACCCCTCCACACTAAACTGTGCCCCGACACTCACCTCCCAGCAGTAGATGACTGGGACCTCTTTGCCCTGGAGGGCAGCCACCAGTTTCATCACCATGTGGACAGGTTACTTGATGTGCTTGCTGACCCTGGAGTAACCACTGAGGTCCACAAATATCGCACTATGGTGCATAGGGCGTGACATGGGTTTTGGGGTGTTTTTTTTCCCATGGTCCCTGGGAGGTCAGGTTTTTGACAAAATTCTTAGTTGAGGAGTGAAACTGATAGAGACTTGATTAAGCTATATCTCAGCCAAATCTCAACTGATTTGGATGAAAATTAGTGTGTCAGGAAGAAAAACACTGTGGAAACCATGCAGGTTGAGAAACCGTACGGTTTCCACAGTGTTTTGCTTCCTGACACATCTATTTTCATCCAAATCAGTTGAGATTTGGCTGAGATATAGCTCAATCAAGTCTCTATTAGTTTCACTCCTCAACTAAGAATTTTGTCAAAAACCTGACCTTCCAGGGACCATGGGAAAAAAAACACCCCAAAACCTGTGTCACACCCTAGTGGTGTGCAAGCTCCACTTCCAGATTGAGCATGTCACATTTGTGCGTGCTGGGATCCCTCTCTGATCACAGTGCGCACAAGGGGGCCATGTACGCTTCATTTTTCACTTATCTCGTCCTTCCCTGTACTGCATTTATGGACTGCTAGGCCCCTATGGCCTGTGACTCTGCCTGAGGCCATTGCTTGGCCACTTTCACTTATGTCATGCTTACCTCCCTATTATAGTAGGTGTTCCCACACTTCATCCAGTGCACATTCCACTAGTGCTACATTTGCACGCCTCTGCATGCACTGCCTTAGCACCTACTGACTCATACTGTACACAATGACTCATGCATTCTGCTTACTGTACGATAACTCACGGATGACTGTACTATGCTTACCAGTGTCCTAGGGATGCTATGACTCACTCTGACTCACTATGACTCAGCCTAGCTAACTTGTACTTATAGATCGCTTTTGCTTAGAGCAGACCCTAAGTCTGTTCTCTTGTAATCTCAGACAAGTCAACCATCGTCAGGCCTTTACTTGTGAACCACCACTTCTCTGGCTTATTGCCAGACTTCGTGCTGCTTGCACAAGTGTCACTAGCTTATGGTCAAAGGACTTAAGCTCAAGCATCATCTTAGCTCCCCAGCGAGAGCTCATTATCAGGACTTAGGACCTTCATGTCCAAGATCCCCTTCTCCTCCTCTGTCATCACCACCACCACCTCCATTGCCTGTGGAGGTATGCCCAGAGCCTGGGCGTGACATTAGAACAGACTTTCCCAGCCTACCCAGTCAGACCACAGTTGTGGAGTCGCCAGTAGACCCCAAGTTTAAGCCCTTTACTGTCAGTCTCTGTGCAGAGGATGACAAGAAGAGCGATAACCATGTCATCTGGTTACGCACAGGAGACACTTACTCAGGGTTTGAAGGAACCATCCCCTGGAATGGACATTACTTCATCAGTATCCTCCCAGGAAGAAGCAAAGCCGGAGTGTACCCAGTGCACCACATAGCAGCATGTTGGTATGAAGTAGCATTTGACAACAAGACAAACAAGTACTTTGCCTACACAGAAGCAGCAAATAGGTTCCCAGTGCTAGGAGAACCAGAAGAACCAGAGGAACTTGAGTACATCACCCCATTTACTGCGGACGTCAGGAAAGCTCTCACCAGAGCAGAAGCGCAACAAGTCAGAGACCCCAGCCCCATTGAGGAAGAACCAGTTCCGACACAGACCATGTCTACTCATACCATCGCACCAGCATGCTTCGCCACTGGGATTGGAGTGTCATATGCAGCTATCACTAGGATTAACCCTTTTGCCCCAGCAGAACCAAGGGCAGACCCTCCAAGGGGTGGAGGAGGCCTGCCAGGAGGTGGATGGGACCTCCCAGGATTCAACCTCAATGCTCCAAACCCCCAAGGAGCAGATGCTAAACTAGTGGGACAACTTCCTGACGTCTTCACTGGGATGTGTGACGACAAAGAGAAATGGATGCTAGAGCTTGAAAACTACCACTACTTGAACAGGAATGCACCTGCCATTGCTCAAGCAGACAACTGCATCTCACATGCCCTTACTCTAATCAAAGGACCATAGGTGGAAGGATGGGTGCACCAATGCCTCAAGTGGCTCCAACAGATCTCTAGGGGAGACATTCTGGACAATGACCCCTGGGAGTCCTTTAGGGACCGATTCCTCCTTGACTTCCATGATATCACTGCAATCCAGAGGGCGCAATGGGATCTCCTAACCCTCCACATGAAGTGGGGACAGAGTGTTGATGAATACATTGTCAAGTTCAAGGAACTTGCCAACAAAGGAGGTTTCAACCTCGACACCCCAGCTACTGCCTGGTACTTCTGGAAGGGGCTAACCAGAGGGCTCCTCAAGGCATGCCTTAGAGAGTGACCCATGCCCAAGACCTTTGAGGAATGGAAGCATGCAGCTTGCATCAACTACCTCAATTGGCAGATTGAACAAAGTATCCTAAGTCAACAGGTACCGCTGCTTTGAATGCAAGCATCAGGGGCACCTCGCATGTAACTGCCCTCGCAAGGGGAAGAAACACGACACCCTTAAAGCCACTCAGCTGCAAGAGGAACCAGAGGAAGTAGCCAAAGGAGAGCCCTCTAACAGTCTCGCCTCTCCAGATGCAATCCTGAAGGCAATGGCCACACTCACTGATGAAGAGTATGATAAAGTAGGGCAGATGTGGGAGGCCCAGGGTTTTCAAACTGCTTGAATACATCGGCCAGTATTCAGGCCATGTTCTATCATGATGTGTACCTACCAAGAATCAAATCATTGCGTATCCCTGCTCAGTTACACACTGCGATCCTTAAGGCTGAGCTCCCTGTCTTCATTGACAGTGGAGCGACTGAGAATTTCATTAGCCCGAGCTTTGCTGAGAAGCACTCCCTCTCCATGCTCAAGCTTAGATGCCCCAGACGACTCCACAATGCAGATAGGAGCAAGAACAGTATTGGGGAAATCACCTGGTTTACTGACCTCAAAATCATCACTGGAAAAGACAGCCACATCCACCGCTTCTACGAAGCAGAACTAGGAGGTGACAATCTCATACTAGGCTACCCCTGGCTTGCTGCTACCAACCTGCAAGTGAATTGGACAGAAGGAACCATAGGGCAAAGCATGGTTATACACTCCAGAGACATCATTACTGCAGCCAACCCCCCCAGCCTATGTTGCCAGTCTACAGGTAGAAATCCCCTCAGAAGAACCCCTCCTAGAGCCAGGAGATGAGCTGATCATGTGCCTCAGCAAGGCCACAGTCTCCCAACACATCACTGAAGAAGCACAATCTGTGGATAAGAAGACATGGGACCAAATTGTCCCAGCACACTACTACCGCTTCTGCAAGGTATTCAGCAAACAAGCAGCCCAACGCTTCCCTGAGTCATGCCCCTGGGACCACGCCATTGACCTCAGACCAGAGGCACCAGACACCATGGATTGTAAGATCTATCTGCTCAACCTTAGGGAGCAAAAGGCTATGCGCATGTTCGTCAAAGAGAATGAAGACCTAGGGCTCATCCGTCCCTCTAACTCTAGATATGCTTTCCCTGTGTTCTGGGTCAAGAAAAAGAATGGAGATCTACGCCCTGTCATCAACTACCGCAAACTAAACACAGTGACCACTTGCAACCACTATCCACTCCCCCTCATCCCAGAGCTCATTGACAGGGTCAGGGGACATGCACTCTTCACAAAGATGGACATTCGCTGGGGTTATAACAACATACACATCTGTGAAGGGGACCAATGGAAGGTAGCCTTCAAAACAAACTTAGGACTGTTCGAACCCATGGTTATGTTCTTCAGGCTCACCAACTCCCCAGTGACCTTCCAGACAATGATGAACCAGATCTTCAAGGACCTTATTGAAGGAGGACACATTACAGTATACATGGATGACATTTTGGTACACACACCCCTAGACTATGGACTACATTGTCACATCACCACTCAAGTCCTCGAAGTTCTCCTACGACATGACCTCTACCTGCGCCTGGAGAAGTGTCAATTTGAAGTGACTGTGGTGGAGTATCTAGGCGTCATCCTGGAAAAGGACCACCTTAGGATGGACCCCATCAAAGTTAAAGCCATAGCAGACTGGCCAGTGCCCAGGAATGTCAGGGATGTCCGTGCATTCATTGGATTCTGCCTCTTCTATTGCCACTGGATACTGGGATTCAGTGAAATTGCATGACCCATGAATGAACTCACGCACAAAGACACCCCCTAGGAGTGGATGGGAGCACACCAAGCGGCCTTTGATGAACTCAAGCACAAGGTGGCCTCTGCCCTGGTCCTGCACCAACCAGACTTCGACAAACCATTCTTCATTGACACAGATGCATCTCAACATGCCCTAGGGGCAGTCCTACAGCAAATGGATGCCCAGGGACACCTCCACCCCATTGCATTCCACTCTAAAACCTTTGATGCCACCCAATGCAATTGGGATGTTGCAGATCGTGAAGCCTTTGCAGTATTGGATGCTCTGCGCACCTGGAGGGTGTACCTAGCAGGTAGCAATACCCCCCTCTTCTTCTCTAATCCCCTCTGACTCAGGCATTTGCCCATTCTCGTATTTAGTTCTTAGTAGTTTAAATTAGTATTAAATTAATAAATTTTGTTAATATGTATTTGAGTTAAGTTTGGCCTGAAAACCAGTGTAGACCGTTAGGACTGGTTTTTATTGGTCTTTGTAAATTCACAAAAACTAAGGAACCAAAACTGGTAAAATTTTGAATCAGGTTAGACTGAAACCAATGGTCCGGTCTTTTTCGGTTAAGTTCAGTTTGGTTTCGGTTAAATTTTTGGTCCTATAGACTGGACCTTAAAACACTAGTGTTGAGTACACAGCGCTCCAGTTGCAGAAGGACACTGACTTAGTCTGCCAGTGCCACAAGCTCAAAGATGAGCTGTGAGGCATTGAGGTCCATCTCCATGATGCTATGGTGATATCATGCATTGGGCCCAAGTTGGACCAAATCCTGGAGTGGCCTGCCTTACCCTCCATGTCATACTTCCTGTGGGGCCACCCCACCACCCACCAGACTGACATCATCGCCACCCTCCCCATCCACGTGCCACCCCATGTGCACTTCATAAATGTGCACCCCTTGCCCATGTCTGCCCCAAGTCCTCCCCCAATGCCAACAACACTGAACACACCCTATCTGGTGAGCCAGCTACTTCAGACTAACAGCATGGGAGCTGTCCCTTAGGGGAGGGTGTACTGTTATGATCTCACCTACAGACTGAGCAGACTGGTTTATTTTCACTTACGATACCTTGCTTATGCCTCCTCCATTGTGACTTGACCCTAGACTGATGACTCGTGACTGACCATGCTCCAAGTGTGACTTGGAGTGTGTACTATACTTAGGACTGACTCAACTCTGACTCACCCTGCTCCATAGCGCCCTGGAGTGGGTACTATACTTAGCACAGACTACTCCACTACCCTCATTATGACTTGGTAGTTGTAGCATGTGATTCCCTTGTAACTGGCCTATATAAGGGCCCTACTTTGCACCCAGTCAAGCCTTAAGCTTGACTTCTTTGTAATTTGAGCCTCATTGCCTCATCACTTGAGCTTGCCACTCTAAGTTGCCTTTCACACTTGAACTTGCCATTTCAAGTTGCCTTTTGCCTTTGTCACTCAGCAAGGCCCTGCTTCACTCCCATGCCTCTCTAAAGTCAGCTGCAATGACTTAGCTTCTGAACATGCACTTGTCATGTGCCCATTTGCCTCTAAAGACCTTAGCTTCACTCTCATGTTGACATGACCACCAGAAGTGTCACGCTCAGGACCACATGCCTGATTACCCCACACATGTTCACTCTTAACTATGCCTAGGCCTAGTTGCACAAGTCATGCTAACAGCCCCTTGAGCCATAACATTGACATCCTAACCAATATTTCCTGATGGTCTGGTTGGATTAGGCAGATACTGGCTGAATATTCATTGGGTGTAGATATAGGTTAGGCTGACATCTCAACCAATATTGCCCAATGGTCTGGTAGGATTAGGTGGACATTGACTGAATATTCAATAGGTGTTGATATAGGTTAGGCTGACATCCTAACCAATATTGCCTGAGCATCTGGCCAGATTAGGTGGACACTGAATGAATGTTCACTGAGTGTTGATGTAGGTTAGGCTGAGATCCAAACCAATATTACCTAACCATCTGGTCAGATTAGGTGGACACTGGCTGAATATTCACTTGGTGTAGATATTGGTTAGGCTGACATCCCAACCAATATTGCCTAAGCATCTGGTTAGATTAGGTGGACACTAAATGAATATTCATTGTGTCAATATAGGTTAGGCTAAGATCCCAACCAATATCCCCTGAGTGTATTGTTGAATTATGGGACACTGACTAAATATTCACTGGGTGTAGATATTGGTTAGGCTGACATCCCAACCAATATTGCCTGAGTGCCTGGTTAGATTAGGCAGATACCAAATAAATATTCATTGGGTGTCAATATAGGTTAGGCTGACACCCTAACCAATATTTCCTGAGTGTCTGGTTGGATTAGGTGGACACTGAATGAATATTCATTGTGTGTCAATATAGGTTAGGCTGAGATCCCAACCAATATTTCCTGAGCATGTTGCTGGATTAGGTGGACACTGACTGAATATTCTCTGGGTGTAGATATTGATTAGGCTGACATCCCAACCAATATTGCCTGAGTGTCTGGTTAGATTAGGTGGACACTGAATAAATATTCAGTGGGTGTGGAGAGTTGTCAGGCTAACACCCCAAGCAATATTGCCAAGGTGTCTAGTTGGATTAGGTGAACACTGATTGAATATTCATTGGGTGTAAATGTTGATCAGGCTGACATCTAAACCAATATTGCCTAAGTGTCTGGTTGAACCAGGTGGACAGCGATTGAGTATTCATTGGGTGTAGATAGTGGTTAGGCTGACATCTCAACCAATATTGCCTGAATGTCTTGTTGGATCAGGCAGACACTGATTAAATATTCATTAAGTGTAGATATTGGTTAGGCTGATACCCAACAGATATTGCCTAAGTGTCTGATAGGATTAGGCAGACACAGATGTAATAATCATTGGGTGTAAATGTTGATCATGCTAACATCCTAACCAACATTGCCTAAGCATCCAGTTGGATCAGGCAGACACTGATTGAATATTCATTGGGTGTAGATATTGGTTAGGCTGACACCCTGACCAATATTCCCTTAGTGTCTAGTATAATTAGGCAGACACTGATTGAATATTCACTGGGTGTAGATATCAGTTAGCCTGACATCTGAACCATATTCAATGTATAGATATTTGTTAACATGTACTGACAAAGGGGGCCTGGAACTGAGTTGAGTCTGATATTGTCTGAAGTATTCATTGGACTATTCAGATAGTGAATATGTTACATATTCATGCATCATGTGGTCTGCAAATCAGCAAATAACATATCGTCAATAACTCTTTATGTATCTGATTTGCCCCTTCAGATTTAAATACATGGATGGAATTTATCCCAACTATATGTTAACCTGTATCTGATGTATTATTATTTTTTCCAGGAAGATGGCATTTGATGATGTTAATTTCTAACTTTTCAATGATTCACCAATGTGGTCCAAGTTTATCTGTCTGCAAGTGTTACTCCTGGTGGGTCATATGTAGATAGGATCCCAGTCCATAGCCTGCAGTCCACACCCAAACTCTGAAACTTGACATGCAATGTGACCTGCAACTCACAGAGAATAGTTATCCACACATAGATTGAACCCACAGGTAGACATTCTTATTACAATAGTATAAAGTTGCGAAATAAATGAGGTCAAAAAATGGCCTCTGGAACATGCCACACTGAGTTTGAATTTGAGCCTTTTTTGGACTGGTTGAAAGGTGGGTCCAGTTAATGTGTGGTGTGGGGCAAGGATAGTTCAGGTGCCATTGCTGACTGTATCAAGCCAAAATAGCACATGATAATTTCTATTAAAGTAAAGGGAATCACACAGGAATAGATGGGGTGACCTGCTTACTTGCATGTTCATGATATAGAGTAGATCTGGGTGCATCTGGTTCATTCCCACCAGTACACTGCTATCATGCACTGTTCTGCTGCCCCCCAACAATCCACTGCCCCACTTCACATTGCACACATATCTTAGTACCTTACATTGATATATTGAATGTGAAATTAATGTGACATAGCTAATAAGACTGTAACTGTGATGGTCTGTGCAAAGGCGAGTAGTGGGTGTGGTTGAAATTAAAAAAAATAAGGACACTAGTCTGGTGTTACCTCTGAGAGCTCTATGAAGGACTTCCCAACATGTAACTCTTGTCCAATGTGCCAGTACAGTTCCCTTCTTGTGCCCATCTTGTGACACATGTGGACCTGCATGGTGGCTTGTGATGACAATGCTGTTGAATCAGACATTTGATGATATCCTTGTGGCAGACAGTCTAGGTTGCTTTCCAAGCAACCAGTGGGTGCGCTGATGTCTTTGTCCAGCTGCTCAAGGTTCAAGATTATGCTCACATTGATGGATGGGTGACTTTGTGCTTCTTGGGTGTAGAGTGAGATGGAGACCTCAGCTCCTCCTTCACCACAGTGTTGTGAGCATGGGGGCAACCTAAAAAAATGTAATGAAATGAGGTAAACATAATTGCATGACTTACCATTGCTGCAGCTTTTCTTTTGCCTCCAGCAAAGCTTGCATGCCTATCCCATCGGTCCAACACATTTGAGCTCACCCTTCTACACACAGAGTTGACAAGGCTGTGAAAAAAAAATAGTAAGAAATAGTAAGCAATGCCTGAAGATAATAAAACACTTACAATGGTATGGGTAATCTGGCATTTTTGATGTGCCTCCAGCTGCTTGGCTTGTTTCCTGGTAAGCCCCTAACAAGGTTGTCTGATGTCAGTGTCAAATGAGAAAAGGAAAATATCAGAACTCACTGGGTGCTCTTCAGAGGGGGACTAGGTGCCATCATTCTCATTGTCCTCATTTTCATTGTCCTCATTGTTGTCATTCATCAGCAAACCTGCATGGAACTTTTTTTGACTTGAGCGAGCTCGTACAAGCTCGTATGAGCTCATACGAGTTGAAAAAGTAACGAAAGCCCATAAGTTGACAAGTAACCTACGTTCAGCCAAAAGTTTGCTAGGTTGTGTTTCCTACAAGTAATTAAGTGAAAAAAAGTTGCAGAAAGTCAAAAAAAGCCAAAAGTTGGAAAGTAGCATGCAGGCATTTTCCACAAATGAAGATACTGTTGAGATTGATGACCCAATCGTCCTGATATGATAACACATGTCTCAACTATCTACAACGCTTCCTCACGACCACATAGTTACCCGTTACCCAACACGAGCACCTTGAGCACCACATCCCGTCACAAGGCAGAGACGCTCCCCCAACAGGAGCCATGGCAGTAAGCCCCACTCGCTCTACAGGGCACCCATCTCGCTACGAAATCCCTTTCCTTGATGACGATGGGAGTAACTTCACATTTTGGAAGTACCACATCCAAATGGTCTTTGGTCTTCGAGACCTTTGGCCCGTGGCCAGCGGCATGGTGCCTGAACTAGACAGATTGATTGGGGGTTGCACATACTCACTGAGACCTCCCAGATATCATTAGCAACAAAAGCGGAAGTAGAAGCGTAGGGTGGATGAAAGGGGGTGCGTCGTGTAATCGGAGATGATACACCTTGGGAAACAGTTCAACGTTAAGAACGGGGCAGGGTGGGTGTCATCATCAGACGCACCGAGGCAGTTGCCAAACACAAAAAATGACGTGAAGGATAAAGGGCTAGCTGAGCCGGCTGTCGACATCGCGCAAGGTGGTCTTTTCGGGAGCCACACCTGTCACCAGCATTCAGCATCCCAGCACCCGTATCCAAGTCAGCAGCGCTCATGTGAAAAAAGAGGGGGAGGGCGGGGGGCACACCAGTAGCAGATACTGACGATAGCTTTGATGCCCCCATCGTCGGCCCCATCCACATTAAGTCATGGAGATAGACAATCCATCGCAGTGTGTCGAACCTTGCGACACGCAAAGCACGTCTTGTTCGCGCATCGTTCTGCTATGTATTTCAAGCACCATGCCTTGGATGCAGCAGCTTTCGCCCTGCTTGGCCTTTTCCTTGGCTCTCAGCTTCGCTAGTGCCTTCCTCGCAACGGGTCCGGATCTGGTGGGAGAAGGAGAGACTGCCCAATTTAAGCACTACCGTCAGTCCTATTTCGACACCAATGGGCGGAAGAAAAAAATTCACACACAATTGTTCCCGGCAGTCGCAAAGATGTGCACACCCTCTGTGACTGCTGTGCAGACCCCTCATAATCCAGTGGGTTGATAGTTAGTCGGCAGGAGTGTGACGTTGATCTGAATGATCTGCAGAATGAAGTATCAACCTGAGAGATTCAAAGCACTTGCTAGTCGCGGCGTCATTGAAACTCACCTTCCCCTAATCCATTTCGTCTGCTAGGCAGAATCAACTCAGCAAGATATGCTAACGACGCACCCCCCAAAAAACATCACTCACCCAAAATCCCCGACGTACTGATCATCTACACAACCCCCTGAAGTTGATAATCCTTCAGTTTGGCTCCAGCGAGCAACGCGGGCTGCACAAATGCAGATCTTAGTTCATCTGCAAGGACCCTGGCACGCTTCAGGGTCTCGTCTCCCTCATCCTCGAGTCACTACCTACACGTGGGCATTCCCACATCCTGGGACGTGCCTCCCAAAGCGCCCAGTGCGTGAGGGAGAGGGAGGGACGTTGAGCACATGTGGGGTGGGAGGTGGATGAAATGGTATGATACCTACGAATAGGCAGAAAGAAGTCGGACCTCATGTAGGGGGAAAGGGGAGGGCCTAATTTGGGAGGGGGATGTATTAGCATATAGATGGTAAGGTTTTTAAAAAGGACATTAAGGTGGAATATGTCTTTGAGAGAATGAAATAGAATGGGAATGGGAATAGGAGTGGCTGACAGTTCAACGGCGGGGAGGGTGCACGGACCGACCGGAGAAGAAGGAACGATAGAAGGATGGATCGGAAGAACCCAAAAAAGCTTACGTTCAAAGTGGGAGTGGAGGATGAAGCTGGCCGTGGGGTGTGGACGGAGGGACTATTTTGCAAATGGGTAACGCTCACTCGGAGACTCGGAGCTGAGGCTTGGAACTCGGAGGAAGAGGGGACAATCAATGGTGATGCGATACGACAAAGACTACTTGGTATCACTCACTTCTGCCACTGACTGCCAGTGAAGAAACCGATTCGCTGTCCTGACGTATGTTTTAAAAAATGCCATAATGTTGTGTTTTCCTTCTTCCATTGGGCTTTTTCGTGAATGGGATGGTCTCTGTTGTTTTTTAGACATAATAGAAAACAGCTCAGTGGGAGCAGCAGAGAGATGAGGTGTGGGAACAGGAGAAGAATGTGCGTACTTGGCCTTTGGGGCAGCGGTGCTGCATGCTCGTCATCCGTGACTCCTCCACTGCCTGCCACTTGGCACTGCCAGCTGCATGGCATCTCCGTACACAACCCTGTTCAACCTGTTGTCGCACAATAGCAAAAGGCCCAGCACAGCAGAGAGACAGGGAAAACAAAAGAAAAGCATGTGGTGCACCATCCGGTCCATCCCATGAAATGTGGTTCAAAAGCTGCGGCTTTAGCCAGGCCGGCGGCCTGGGAAAGTATAGATATAGAAAACAAGTAATGTAAATTGCGAAGACTATGATAGGAGCTCATGAGCATGCTGGTCAATAAAGTGGTTAACAAAATAACAATCCCAAGCATCAAGACTATCAGTGTGCTTCAATTCCACTGGAAGAAAACCACTACCATAGCAGGGTAGAAGGTGTGCGCCACGAAGGATGGTATCAAGGTGGATCACCTGGACAGGGCCAACAGGCTGCTCACCATCTACGTCTTGCTCACGTTGCAGCTTCCACATCCCTGTATCCTTGTCACGTTCAGGATTGTCACTGGGATGGATAAACCAGGTGACAAGGGTGCAGGGGACATCCTTGCTGTGATAAGGATCAAAGTACGAAAAGAGAAGCCATACCCAGGCAACCAGGAGCCCATTCATAGCCTCTGCCTCATCACCAACAGAGACAAAAATGGTGTCAAAGCGACATGAACCCCCATAATTGGGGTTTGCATGGATAACCTCCCGATGCATCCCACCCATCCCACATGAATCACTAGGCGCATAATATTCGACCTTCGCTGAATGGAAAACACGAATTGGCCCATCAAATGAATCCCATGGTTCAACAAGCCCCATGATGTGCTGTCTGGCCAAGGCCAAAGCACCACGAACGATTTCCAACAAGTTCTCGATAAGCATGTCGTTTTTTGTATCAGTGGGATGAGAAGGAAGTGACAGGGTCACTCGAGTTGTGGTCACATATGAAGGTAAGTCTGAGGAGCAGACCGAGCGCCCGTCGCACAGTGTTTGGCAACGGCAACTCTAGCGTCCGCCACCTCACGCATCGACTCATCAATTTCCCTCAAATACAGCTGACATTACAGCATTTTCAGGATCGATCCAACTAGAGATCACCCGTGAGTAAGCCCATTTCTCATACTGAAAAATCGATGGCTTATAGGTGCAGAAATCACCAATTCGATTGACGCACTACCTGGCATTGAGTGGCCCAAAACTCAATGGACAAGCTGAACTTCACAACGGCGACGACGATGGTGCCGTTCCCTGTGTGCGAGATGGCAATCATGGATGACCATGAGTTTGCGAACGTGAATGGGCTCCATCTGACAGGTGAGCTACTTTCAGCTGAGTTTCACCAAACGCCTCAAGAGTCAAGAATCTGTTCATATTGAATGAGCATGTCGTGCTGCTCAGGCGATGGCAGTACGGCTTTTTTGGCATGGTCCCAGTCGGCGTAATGAATATAGGTAGCATAAAAATCAACTTTGATCAGGTGAGAGGATACTCATTCTTCTCATCATCACTGACAACATTTCTGTCGCATCATTCGCATCATTTGCATCGAGTGCATTCGACACGTTGACATGCCACCGTGAATTACGCAAGGCCCAAGTCGATTCAGACTTTGACCGCATCCTCGCTAGACTAATATCCGAGTGGTATTATACTGGTGCATCAGTAAGCATGGCTTTCATTGTCCCTGCGAGAGGTCTCGGCTTACTTTCCATCCCAGCTTCTCTCCGTCACCGTGTAGATATCTCTGTCAAGTTGCTTGTTTGGCTGCCTGGGCTGATAATACTCCACAGCATCGACACGAGCGTGTTCGGCTTCTCACCCGGAAATCTCTTCAACGTTGACAGCGTCGCCAAGCGCTCCCTGATCATCTCGAGCGTGGCCACGGCGATCGGGCTCTTTATTGATGTCTGGTTAATATTCACCTACTCTGGCGTGGATGTACGCAAATTCCAGGTAAGCTCCGGATTATGTGGTCGCTAATAAATTCCGAATAAGCTTTGCATATCAACGTCCATGGGTGTCCACCACCACCTGGGACATACACTGAGGCGGTCTACTTGGCCACATTGCTGATCCTGATTCGGAACAGCCAGTCATTACAACCAGCACAGGTGATGGGTGGGTTTTTTTGGACACGGCTTGGAGCTGGACCTGGTACAACATTACTGTAACTTATTGTAGCTTTTTGACCTTGTTTTCACTTTTTCCACTTTTTAACTTAAGGCCATCTACCAACATGGGTAAATGTGAACTTTTTCGCTTTTTTGCTTATTTACTTGCAACTCCCCAAATAAGTCAAAAAAGTGGAAAGTTTATGTACAATTTGCTGATGTTGTCAGCAGTGTCATCATCATTTACCATGGCACCCCCCACCTCCTGCTGCACATCCAGTAGGGCCCTCTCCTACAGTGCAAGCTTGTGCTTGGTGGCTGCAACAGCCTTCCAACATTCTTCCAGCTTCTGGATCTTGTCCTGGTGGGCTTGTTCTTCCTGCTCAGTGTCAAGGCATGCCTGCTCAATTCTGACATGCTCTGCATCCTCATGCTCCTGCTTGGTGATGGTGTCCACTTTTTTTTGTATCCTGAGTTGCTCCTCAATGTCAGTGATGGTCTGGGTGCAGACATCCTTGAGCATATTGGTGATGCTCTGGTGCTCAGGCTTGTCACCCTTAATTATGCCCAGTCTTCCCTGTGGATGTGGCTCTGTGCTCAGCATAAAAGAGTGAACAAAAGATGAAACACACCAAGAACAAATACATCTGGTCACACCACTTGGTAGCACTAGTTTCATTCAATCAGGCATTGGATGCAGCATTGGGTTGGTTCTGATAGTGAGTAAAGACAGTGAGGCAGAAATCAAGATTTTTCACCTTTAGATAATTAATGTATATGTCCAGTGCCTGTTGAGGGTTGGGGAGGGACATTATGGGATGTCTGTTGAAAGAAAATATGAATCAAGCACAAGTCAATGGCCTTTCCCCACAGTGTCTTAGTTCTAATTCTAATTCCCACACTGTGGCTCAGAGTCTCAGGGCAGAGTGTTACATTGTGTCACATATCCAATGCTGACACATTGTATTCATTCCTAATATATTATTACAATAGTGTACATCAACCAGAAATGCTATTCTCACTAGGCTATGTATGGAACACAAATAAATCTCCAAATGGAGTTATGACACGGTGGGGGTGTTCTGATGGTTGGTCCACTAATGCAGTCCAATTTCATCTGTGTGCAGGTGTTTCTTCTAGCAGGTCACAGCATGCACCAACACCCACCACATGATGAAACAGAAAATACTCTTTTATATTTGTACATTGGTGCTATATACAATACAGGACTGTTGAAATGTGCAAACAAAAGGAAGCAGAAGCTAGTTTGCATGATCATAGATGTAGCATGTTCAGTCCATTGTGGATGCAAGCTCCTTGTAAGCCTTCCCAAGTGCAGAATGTTCCTCTCCAATACATTAGTAGAGATCTCCAATGTCCTTCTTTGAGCTCATCTAGGAAACACACAAGGACCAGTGTGGTAATGTTGGAATGATTACACCCTTGAATACCAGATTTGAAGGTTTACTTTCAGATGTTCAGGCTCACTTTCTGACCTGCCAGGTGGAAGGGCCAGCTTCTTTGTCAGATTGGTTGATTGGCTTGGATATATGCATATCAATGGAGGGGCACACCTTGCACTTCCTAGATGTAGACTGAGATGAGGGCCTCGGCATCTCCTTTATCACTGCATCTTGATCCTGAGGGTGACCTAAATAGAATATAACATTGTAGGATAAATAGAACATAATGAACATACCATTGCTGCAACTCTTGTGCTGCCTCCAGCACAGGTCACAGGAGAGTCTGACTGGTCTAACATAATCTCTGAACCTTGACATGCAAAGTTGGCAAGGCTAAAAAAAGACATGGTAAGTGAAATCTCAAAAATAGAGGATACCTACCATTGGATGGGTTATCTGTTCCACTTTTGCATGAGCCTCCTGCTCTAGCTGCTGCTTGATTTGTCTCCTGGAAGGCGCTTACATGGTTTGTGTGATGTGAGCATGATAGAATAAATGAATAAGTAGTAAATCACTTACTGCCTATTGTTCGAATGGAGACCTGTGGCTGTTGGTGTTGTCATCATCATCCTCATTGTTGACAATCTCATTGATCTCATCATTGTCATCCTTGTTGCTATTGTCTGCATTGTTTGCATTGTCCACATTGTCCACATTGTCTGCATTATCCATCTGCATTGTCTGCCATCTCCATCTGGACATCTGGGAGTTTATCTTCAAGCTTGCACTCTTCCACAAGGATTGGACTCTGTCTTGCCTGCAACTTGAGGTGCTCCATCTTGAGGCAGGCAGGCACCTCCTCTTTGCACTGCCTTCTAGTGGCACCTGCTTCTTGCTGCACTTCAAGTTGGGCCTCGATCTCAGCAGCAGCATGTGTATTCTCATTGTGCTGCCTCCTAGCAGCAGCATGTGCTTCAATTGTTTCTTCAACCTCAACAATGGCCTGTGAGCACACCTCACTGAGTGTGCTGTACACATCTTGGTGCTCAAACCACCCACGACTCTTGTGGCTGTGTTTCCCCTGTAAATTTTATGGAGTAGTAAGCCTGGGAAAGTGAATAGTGGAGAATACACACCAGTATGATGTCCATCTCCTTGCACCACTTGGTCATGCTGGCTTCATCCGATTGCATATCAGACACATCACTGGGTCAGGATTGATGCTGCTAAAAGATGGCCAGGCAGCAATCAAGATTTCTTGCCTCAAGATAGGCAATGAAGGCATCGAGTTGCTGAGTAGGATCAAGAATGTCATTTTGGGGTAATGGAGATGAACTAAATGGACCAAACATGTGCTGGGCTGCTAGCAGCCTTTCAGCCCAATTCAGATTCCCACGCTGTGCCTGATCCACATGTGTGAGGCAGGGCCTTAGGTGTCCACATCTGATGCTGGCACATTGCATTTAGTATTACTAAAATATGACTAATATGCCAAGTCTGATGCACT
>WTXC01000188.1:0-36233 GCA_022496195.1 Lactifluus subvellereus
GAACGACACGACTTCCAGCAAGATACGCCTTCCTCAAACTCTTCCCCTCACAATTCCAATATAACCTCGCTCACCGAAAGACGACCCCTTGGAGCACGACCTGAATGAAATACACCGCTATACTCCCTCTCAAAGAAACATACCCTCGACCTCCAAATATCCGCACATTCCACATCCTCGCCTCCCCATACGCTATTCCATTTATTCCTAATTCCCCTTATCACGAAACACGACAAGAGCAGCACGGACGGCTGCACAGTTACTTCTGTCAAACAGACGACTGTCCTTTTCACCAATAGATGACCACTTGGTGGCACCATAATTCCCCACTTGACGAACTCGTTAGACGATGAAACGACCTCGACAGCCGATTCTCCATCCTCTTCCTTCGCAGTCAGATCCACGGTCTCTCGTGCCCGAGACTGTGTACTCAATCCCGTTCCACTTATCGACCTAACCACGAACACCAACGACTGGCAGACGACTGGGCATCGTGGCAGCGAGACTCAGACAGATTTGTACAAGACGTACTTCAAGTCATACGACGACAAGTTTTCAGTCCATAATGCCCTACAGAGAAGGACCACTTCCACCCCCTACGCACACCCAATTCATTAACCATACCCCTGAAATGCCTTCTGTTCAGCGCAATGTCCTAGGGTTGCGACCTGAGGATGCGCAACTCCCTCTTTTCACAAACACACCACGACCCATTCCCATCATCGATCTAGATAGATCCCCGACGCCAACCTTCACTAAGGATGAAGTAGTAACGCAAGCCCACGAAGCGCATCAGGCATACCTTCGGAAACGAAGGGAGCGATACGCGCAACGAAAAGCAGCGGAACGACGACGAAAAGAACCACCTCCATCATTTCCAGTTATCCAACCCTACTTGGGATGACCCCTCCAAAGTACCGACGTGTACTGGACCAGAAGTCGCGTGGAAGCACTAGAACACGCAGAGCGTCGCGGACAACGCATCCTTGACTTAACCACCCTGACCATCATCCACCACGCTGCTTGCCCCCAGACTTGTCGCCCAGAATTTAACCCAGAACACCTTATTCTCATGTACTTGTGGGACTTCGAGACTTGGGCGACACACCTCTATCATGACATTGACGACGATCCGGTCCTCTTGAGGGGGGACAACCCGTTTCATTCACGCCACCGCTGACTCAAGTACGATATGCACTTGTTCCTGATTGGACTGATTTGACTCTCCGCCGATTGTACTATAAGAACCGCTGACAGCATTGCCCCTGGTCGCAAAATGCCTTACCCGGACTCCCACTCGCCTTTCATCCTCTCCCCATCATCCTCATCCCCTGAACCGACACCGCACGCACCCATCCATCGATCACCTCGACGCTTCCAGGCACCACGTTACCCACGACAACGACGCTCGCGAACCACGAACGATAGAAATGAATTAGAGCGTCGCGTGCAAGAATTTACCCAAAAGGTGCATGAAGCCAGACAACGAGCAGTACAAGCTCGCGAACGATTCGAGACGCGGTTCAATATGGAGACCCATCATTCATTCATCTACACACCAGAGGAGGACGCGACCATGACTGATGTCTGGTGAAGCCGGGACGTCTTCAGACCTGACAGAGGGGCAGTGTTACGATTTCTTTCCCTTTTCCTTTATTTCCTACAGTGACCCATGACCCGCATCGAACCCGCGACTCGACTATGATACTGAGACTCACGTGACCAGATACGGAAGGGCCTTCTCGCCCTGCGATCCCTATATAAGGTAGCCTAGACTGTAGCCTCATCTCTAGGCTTGTTCTCTTTGTACCAATACCGAGCTACGCTCTGGCCCTTGGTGGCTATCGTATTACCCTCTCATCTTGTGAATCCTCAGATCCTCAGGCCGTTTGCCTGACTCCTGATTCCCCTGTATTGAACCCTTGACCTGGGGTTGTACACATAAGGGGACCGCCACTGCGCTCTGTCTTAAACACGAAGACTCGCAGTGTCCAAGTCGATCACGTGACTTGGCGAACCTCGACCGATACGCTCAGAGCTCGAGCGTAACACAGAGAGCATTCTCATCTTGAGTCTGATAAGGTGGACTGGATGCATCAAAGGCGGCAGGAGGTGTGTGTTCTTTGCCAGCACACCACACGAATTGCTAATGTTCTGTAGACATACTACAGGAGAAGAAAAATTCATGACCTGAACTCCAATAGGGACCCAGAAGTATGGAAGGGTGTCGAACTCTTACTTGATGCACTTGGCACCCTGGGTACTAGCGACGACGAGACTGATGACAATTCAGAACACCCAAACCCAGATGCCCGCTTCAAGACCCTCCGGCATGTTGATATGGGTTTCCTGAACCCTGGGATAGCCATGATATGGGCATCAGTTGAGTCATATCCATCAACTCTTCACCCATCACGTGGCAACCGATCCTTCACACACATTCCCAAAGCCAAGTCGATTAGTAAAAATCGCACACCATTGCCAGGGCTCCCCATCAACTTTTACAATGCCGAATGGCTTCAGAAATCTCCTCCTTACTTTCAGAAGCAAGTGAGGGCAGAGGTTCCTCTTCCCGTCCTGGTGGGTTATTTTACATTTATATATCTGACGCTAAGTCTCACTACAGTGCATAGGTACCCTATGAGAAGAACGACTCATGAGGTACATATAGTCGATTTTGTATTACAGTTATAGTATATGAGAAATACGCACACGATTTGTCTTCACAAACTCATTTGTGTGTCTTGGTACTCAGCAGGTATCCTGAACTTGAATGATGTTCTCTTGAAGTCGCCAAATGTTGACGCATTTGCTGTGAGCATGGTATTTTTGGTAGGAAAGTCATGGCCTACTTTCATTGTTAATCAACAACAAACTTCCTGTTACAGGAAAGGCAATCCGGTACTAGCAGATAGCGTGCAAGAGTAATGGGCAGCTGGACTCCGAGAGATGTGTGACAGTGGTGCACTGGGGATATCCAGATCCACTCGGAGGCACTCGGATCCACTCCGAGCACTAGACACCTGGCCAAATGACTTTTCGCAAAGGAGCGGATCCAAGCCTGAGCGCATGATGACCACTTCAAGTTAATGAAGCAAGGGATACAAATAGTGAATATTATCAAGTATGTATCATCTCGAATGCCGCTGTTCCACTAATGTACATCTGGTGCACTCCTACCGCACCCGCTCCATTACTAGTCTGCTCTGTCTGTTAGTACCAGATCCACCCAACAGTCCCAAAAAAAGAAAATGTAATTGGTAAGGCCGACATAATGAGGGTCCCTTATCGGACAATCAGCCATGTAGTGAGTTGAGTTCAGTGGGTGGGCGACAATCGGCCGTGTGTAGTGAGTGGATGGGCAACAAGCGGCAGTGTACTGTAGCGAGTGATGGGCGACAATCGGCCGTGTATTGGGCACCTCCGAGTCTATTGGCGGCTCTGACTACGGCCCGCTGAGTCGATCCGGTCAATCCGGTTCTCTGGTCTCAATCGGCCGTGTAGTAAGGTCTACTCATATATCACGACTTACCTAAGCGAGTCTTTTCTTTTTTCCGTTTCCCCCTCATTTCCTCATTCGCTCCTGCTCACACTCGCTCCTGCTCACACTCGCTCCTACTAATATTTGCTCTTGTTCAATGTCTAATGGCTCGTCTGCGTCGTCTGCATCCTCCCTCCTCCCAACTTTTTTTTTTTTTTTTGAATCCGAATTTGTATTCCGCGGCGCGTACAACTTGGCACAGAGGCGGTCACGTATGTATACTACGTATTATGCTCAGGCGTGTATCTTCTATGCGATGAACCAGTGATATGCCGGCTGTGGTTTAAGTAGGGGGTGTAATGTGGGGTGGTCGCGTGGTCTGGTGAGGGGTACGTGAGCCCCTCCATTCCGTTTCAAAATTGTACTTCATCCCGGCTCCCATACCACCCGCGGCTTAGCGCAGGCACCCGTTTCCTCTCCCTCCTCCCAACGTTCATTCGTCCCGAGGGCGACGTTTCGGCGCCACCTAGAATGACGGCGAAGGGATACCCTTATAGTAAGTAGGTAACACAATAAATGAGGTTTGTTATTAACATCTGCCTTGTCTTTCCTATGGCAGCTACGCCTCATACCAGCATGTCTTTGGAGGAACAAGCGGAGTTCCTGGCGACGCACTGGATGAGCGTCAAACAGCTCGAAGATGCTGGTGAGGTTTGATCTGTTTAACCCCAGGAATGATTCACATTGCAGCTCTCAGACGTATCATGCAAGAAAGGTTCGTTCACCAAACAGGAGGTAGGAAAGATCCAAGCCGCGATTGAGATGTACCAGAAGGTGCGTAACAAAGCTTGGCGCTATGTTGGTCCGTGTTTACAGCTAGCACTGCTGACTTAAGGCCCGTCTGTTCAAAGGAGTTCTCGACACCTCGCAATCTCCCCATCCTTGACGTGGCGGATCGAATTGCTGTCGCGTTCATCGCCTTCTTACATTCATGTTGATGCTATTTCTGGTTGTACTCATTGTGGTGTATTTGCTGGTCTATCCTGAGTCGTGGTATCCGTGGTGGTATATTGCGTGGACCCGTCCTGGACTGATGGAGATTATGGCGTAGGCTTGTAAAAAATTGTGTGAATCTGTTATTGATGTGCCTTGTCGTGATGTGTGGGATTAGACCCCTCCAGTCTGGCACTAGAGAATCAACGGGTGCGCATCGGTCTGTGCGGAGACATCCCGCATCCCCCCCAATCCCATGCATTCTTCTACATTCCCTGACCCTATGCGCCCCCGCGTCTCAGTGGAGTCTTTTCTCTCATTGCATCTTCACTGCTGACCAGTTGTAGACCCCCGATGAGAACGCTCGCTTTTTGGCTGCCAATGAGTCCATCCAAACCCTTGAACTTGAAGAATCTGCATGCGAAAGTCCGCATAGTAGGATTGAATGTGGCGTATCTTATATAGCCAGTCGCACACGTGCGATCCGGCTAGCTCACTCCGACATGGGGCACTAACATAGCTCTGGATAGAGATCGGGGATTGTGTGCACTATCTCGTGACAGTGCTTGGTGTCGGCCATGATACTGGTGAGCGTCACCGCTGTGTCCTCGCGATGTGATCAAAACTTATTTATTCTCAGTGCCCACCATGGATCAAGAGCAATATGAACCTGAATTGAAAGCGTATGTGATGGATTGTGGTACATGGCTACGTAAGTGAACCTGAATTCTGCCGTTTCGAACTAGTACTTGTACTAACACCCTCATAACATGTCCTTGACCTTTTGGAGCTCGATGATACAAGGGTGACAAATGACTTTGAACGCGTGATGGAATTCATAGTAGGAGACTCCTTTGGCCAGCCCGGAGAGTGAAGTGCTGTGGTGAAGATATCGATGATCTTCTCGTGTTTGTAATCGAGCTCCTCATACTCCTCAGGGTCCAGGAATTCTGGTAGGGCTTTAGTATTTGGATGGTACCTCTCCACAAAGATGTCCTTGAGTGAGCGTAACAACTTTGTAAAGGGGTCATTTGACGTGAGCTCAAAGTTGTCCAGGCACTGTGAATCCCTTAAGTAGTGAAGTTTCCCCTTTCCGATCCCGTGAGTTCCGTAACGTCTGCAATTTAATACCTCGTTGATGAAATAGGAGCGGTCCTCCTCATTCCAACTGTTGTCCAAGTAGTGGACAGCTTGAGAAAGGAGGACCCAGAAGGCAGACTCGAGATCATGGATGAATGTGTGTGTGTCACTGGTGCCAGCAGCGAGATCTGCGGCCAAGAACTGCCATGTGCCCTGTGGACCCACCCTCGCATTAAGTAAAAGAGCATCTGTATCATCCAGGAATTACAATACATACTGTGCGGGAAGGCCGATGATCACTTGTCTCTTCTGTGCCATTCCTGACGTTACACAGGTCCCAATCAATAAGTAGCCCACCATCAAAGGCAGGGTCGTCGGTTATCAATATGTTGCCCAAACTAATGTCACGATGAAGAACACCATGGAGGTAAGCGTCCTTGTGAGCTACAGAATATATGTCAGCATCTAATAAATGAAAACATAACCCTTAAGGCTCATACCAATTAGCGCGGCACGAACAGCACGTACCAACTCTTGGCTATTTGAAAATTTATCGAGTCTCTTGCCCACAGTGTCCAGAATCAGGCGGTGATGTCGACGAATGGGAATCGAAGATTGAAGCCCCTGAGGCAGCCAAGGCTGCCTGTAAAAGGATTGAGTCTGCGTTTCGTGGTAGCCGTCCCAACCAAAGTCGCAGAACTCCACACATCGAGGAATGTTCTTGATGTTGTGCCCATTAAGCACACCATAAACTTCACCCTCCACGGCACTGTTGGGCACCACAACCCGCCACGAATCTTTCATGTAAACGCACCTCTCCTTCTGGACATCATAAGCAACAGACGTGCGGGTCGAACGCCCTATGGGGAGGGAGGGTCGAGGAGAAGGGCTCGCGATGACAAAGCGAAGGGGCTCGGCATGGATATCCTTTTGAAGTGAGACAACTAGTAAGTGTGTAGAGGTGGCAAGACTGTCGCAAGTGCTGGTGGCGGCAATGATCTCGTTAGGAGTGGGCTGGCCCACATAGCCGTCACTACCCCGTACTTCAGGAGGTGCCTTATTGTAACACTCAAGGAACTCTACGAGTTCAGATTGTGTGTTGTAATATATCTGTTCGCTGAATACAACACCACTACGGTCCCAACGCATGAGCCGCGCATAGTCCTTGATGATGAGGACAAAGAAAGAATGGGTTCGGTATTGGGCGTCCATTTGCATGGCGACATAGGTGGCAATTTGACCAATGGTTTCCTTAGCAGAACGTGAATCTTTTAAGAGACCCATTGGCGCCTGGGATTTCTGTGACACCTCGAAAGGGTCACTGTCGGCAGAAAATTTAAATTCGACAAAGAACTCCACTGCAGCTAGACTGGTCCCATAAATCTTTTTGTTTTCTTTGCTGTAAACAGTGCAATCGGGTTTGATGGAAAAACTATAGTTGGTGATGTCCACTGCGCCATGGGATGAGGTATTGCGAATAATCAAATTGGGAATGAGAGGCCTAACAATTGAACACTAATTTTTCTGTGTTACCTTCTGGCCATGAGATAAGGATAAAGCGTACTCACAAAAGGTTTGTACATGTCTGTTTCTTGTTCGACTTGTGTTCCCACAACTTGATCAAAAATCCCTTTCTCAAAGGCTGATGGAACCTTTGGAGAGTCCGGTTGTGGAGGAAAGAATTCTGAAATAAATTGGCAAGCAGGCATGGGACCAAGAAAGGAGCGTAGGACGCCATCGGCTACCATTGCAAAGTGTGAGGATCGGGGCAATGGCTGGTCTGGACGGATGTTCTGCATGTGGATGGGTATCACAGGACATACAGGTTGGCCAGAAGGACTCGGAGGTGACGAGGACATTGAGCTGAGCTAGGACAAGAGTAATAGTAAGCAGCTAAGCTGTTCCGGGCAACTGAGTGGGCAGCGCAGGTGAGGTCAACGCTCAACACCCGTTCCTGCTCCTTGCCTTCCTTTCTGGCTCTTGGAGTTTCCCACACCCAGCCCACAAGTGGAAAGTGCCGAGGGCCGAGGGAGATGGATCTGAGATTGGCCAAAATGTCTCAGCCAATGAAGCCAGAGAGCTGTGTTGGCGTGTTGGCTGGTCTCAGCTTGTGCATCCGGTGCGCTCCTATCGCACTGCACCGCTAGTCCGCTCTGTACCCCAAAGAAAACCGGTGGGGCTGACATAATGAGAGTCATCCTTTTCTCTTCCATTCTGAGGGACAATCGGCCTTGTAGTAGGTGATGAGGGATAATCAGCCGTGTAGTACGTGGAGAGGAACAATCGGCCGTGTAATGCGTGATGGCCGTCACGGTGTAGTAGGCGGGTTAAGCACCGGAAAGCTCCGATCATCTCTCTCTATCTAAGACAGAGGCAGTGACTACTACTATCCCCTACTATCATTCCGTGATCGACCTTCATTTCGGCACTTTGGTTTCATCCACACTGGAAGATCTCGTTTGGACTCCTGCTAGAACAGCCCCAGGTCGAGGCTGGATTCCTGTCCCAATTCAGATTATGCTGGCAGTTCAATGCTACATTCAACAGAGAAAGGCGTGGTGATGTATACGTATGAAAGTAGGATCTTTCACTGAACTACAAGCTGCTGCCTATCATTTTCCCATTTTCTGTCCAACATCCATCAGCAAATTGTACATAAACTTTCCACTTTTTTGACTTATTTGGGGAGTTGCAAGTAAATAAGCAAAAAAGCGAAAAAGTTCACATTTACCCATGTTGGTAGATGGCCTTAAGTTAAAAAGTGGAAAAAGTGAAAACAAGGTCAAAAAGCTACAATAAGTTACAGTAATGTTGTACCAGGTCCAGCTCCAAGCCGTGTCCAAAAAAACCCACCCATCACCTGTGCTGGTTGTAATGACTGGCTGTTCTGAATCAGGATCAGCAATGTGGCCAAGTAGACCGCCTCAGTGTATGTCCCAGGTGGTGGTGGACACCCATGGACGTTGATACGCAAAGCTTATTCAGAATTTATTAGTGACCACATAATCCGGAGCTTACCTGGAATTTGCATACGTCTGCGCCAGAGTAGGCGAATATTAACCAGACATCGATAAAGAGCCCGATCGCCGCGGCCACACTCGAGATGATCAGGGAGCGCTTGGCGACGCTGTCAACATTGAAGAGATTTCCGGGTGAGAAGCCGAACACGCTCGTGTCGACGCTGTGGAGTATTATCAGCCCAGGCAGCCAAACAAGCAACTTGACAGAGATATCTACACGGTGACGGAGAGAAGCTGGGATGGAAAGTAAGCCGAGACCTCTCACAGGGACAATGAAAGCCATGCTTACTGATGCACCAGTATAATACCACTCGGATATTAGTCTAGCGAGGATGCGGTCAAAGTCTGAATCGACTTGGGCCTCGCGTAATTCACGGTGGCATGTCAACGTGTCAAATGCACTCAATGCGAATGATGCGAATGATGCGATGGAAATGTTGTCAGTGATGATGAGAAGAATGAGTATCCTCTCACCTGATCAAAGTTGATTTTTATGCTACCTATATTCATTACGCCGACTGGGACCATGCCAAAAAAGCCGTACTGCCATCGCCTGAGCAGCACGACATGCTCATTCAATATGAACAGATTCTTGACTCTTGAGGCGTTTGGTGAAACTCAGCTGAAAGTAGCTCACCTGTCAGATGGAGCCCATTCACGTTCGCAAACTCATGGTCATCCATGATTGCCATCTCGCGCACAGGGAATGGCACCATCGTTGTCGCCGTCGTGAAGTTCAGCTTGTCCATTGAGTTTTGGGCCACTCAACGCCAGGTAGTGTGTCAATCGAATTGGTGATTTCTGCACCATATAAGCCATCGATTTTTCAGTATGAGAAATGGGCTTACTCACGGGTGATCTCTAGTTGGATCAATCCTGAAAATGCTGTAATGTCAGCTGTATTTGAGGGAAATTGATGAGTCGATGCATGAGGTGGTGGACGCTAGAGTTGCCGTTGCCAAACACTGTGTGACGGGCGCTCGGTCTGCTCCTCAGACTTACCTTCATACGTGACCACAACTCGAGTGACCCTGTCACTTCCTTCTCATCCCACTGATACAAAAAACGACATGCTTATCAAGAACTTGTTGGAAATCGTTTGTGGTGCTTTGGCCTTGGCCAGACAGCACATCATGGGGCTTGTTGAACCATGGGATTCATTTGATGGGCCAATTCGTGTTTTCCATTCAGCAAAGGTCGAATATTATGCGCCTAGTGATTCATGTGGGATGGGTGGGATGCATCAGGAGGTTATCCATGCAAACCCCAATTATGGGGGTTCATGTTGCTTTGACACCGTTTTTGTCTCTGTTGGTGATGAGGCAGAGGCTATGAATGGGCTCCTGGTTGCCCGGGTATGGCTTCTCTTTTCGTACTTTGATCCTTATCACAGCAAGGATGTCCCCTGCGCCCTTGTCACCTGGTTTATCCATCCCAGTGACAATCCTGAATGTGACAAGGATACAGGGATGTGGAAGCTGCAACGTGAGCAAGATGTAGATGGTGAGCAGCCTGTTGGCCCTGTCCAGGTGATCCACCTTGATACCATCCTTCGTGGCGCACACCTTCTACCCTGCTATGGTAGTGGTTTTCTTCCAGTGGAATTGAAGCACACTGATAGTCTTAATGCTTGGGATTGTTATTTTGTTAACCACTTTATTGACCAGCACGCTCATGAGCTCCTATCATAGTCTTCACAATTTATGTTACTTGTTTTCTATATCTATACTTTCCCGGGCCGCCGGCCTGGCTAAAGCCGCAGCTTTTGAACCACATTTCATGGGATGGACCAGACGGTGCACCACACGCTTTTCTTTTGTTTTCCCTGTCTCTCTGCTGTGCTGGGCCTTTTGCTATTGTGCGACAACAGGTTGAACAGGGTTGTGTACGGAGATGCCATGCAGCTGGCAGTGCCAAGTGGCAGGCAGTGGAGGAGTCACGGATGACGAGCATGCAGCACTGCCACCCCAAAGGCCAAGTACACACATTCTTCTCCTGTTCCCACACCTCATCTCTCTGCTGCTCCCACTGAGCTGTTTTCTATTATGTCTAAAAAACAACAGAGACCATCCCATTCACGAAAAAGCCCAATGGAAGAAGGAAAACACAACATTACGGCATTTTTTAAAACATACGTCAGGACAGCGAATCGGTTTCTTCACTGGCAGTCAGTGGCAGAAGTGAGTGATACCGAGTAGTCTTTGTCGTATCGCATCACCATTGATCGTCCCCTCTCCCTCTGAGTTCCAAGCCTCAGCTCCGAGTCTCCGAGTGAGCGTTACCCATTTGCAAAATAGTCCCTCCGTCCACACCCCACGGCCAGCTTCATCCTCCACTCCCACTTTGAACGTAAGCTTTTTTGGGTTCTTCCGATCCATCCTTCTATCGTTCCTTCTTCTCCGGTCGGTCCGTGCGCCCTCCCCGCCGTCGAACTGTCAGCCACTCCTATTCCCATTCCCATCCTATTTCATTCTCTCAAAGACATATTCCACCTTAATGTCCTTTTTAAAAACCTTACCGTCTATATGCTAATACATCCCCCTCCCAAATTAGGCCCTCCCCTTTCCCCCTACATGAGGTCCAACTTCTTTCTGCCTATTCGTAGGTATCATACCATTTCATCCACCTCCCACCCCGCACGTGCTCAACGTCCCTCCCTCTCCCTCACGCACCGGGCGCTTTAGGAGGCACGTCCCAGGACGTGGGAATGCCCACGTGTAGGTAGTGACTCGAGGATGAGGGAGACGAGACCCTGAAGCGTGCCAGGGTCCTTGCAGATGAACTAAGATCTGCATTTGTGCAGCCCGCATTGCTCGCTGGAGCCAAACTGAAGGATTATCAACTTCAGGGGGTTGTGTAGATGATCAGTACGTCGGGGATTTTGGGTGAGTGATGTTTTTTGGGGGGTGCGTTGTTAGCATATCTTGCTGAGTTGATTCTGCCTAGCGGACGAAATGGATTAGGGGAAGGTGAGTTTCAATGACGCCGCGACTAGCGAGTGTTACGCTCAGCCTTGGGCGTTCTAAGCGACTTGCTTATCGTTGACTTGGTTCAGCCCAAGTCCTGCTTCAGGGTAGTGCGACGTGCACTGTGGACGTTTGAACAATGGTTCTCCTCTTGATTACTATGGCTCAAGACGTAAGCCAACTGTCGTGCACAAGTGTCAAAGGTGCACTGATAGCGCAGTGACCTCTAAGTGACTTTAATGTAAAGGTGTTCCAAGCCAAAAGAGTTCCCTTATAACAAGGGGGAGAAAGAGGGGTAGAGAGGAAGGAAAGTGTACTGGTGGCCTTGGAAGGTCTGGTCTGGTTCGGAGTATCCTAGGGGTGCTTCCCACTGCAAGGGATTCCTAGGTTCAATAGGCTGGATTGTTCAAGAGGTCGAGTCTGTAGTCTACTGCACAAAGGAGTGTGCTACTTATAGTTTCGTGAAGGCCCCTGTCTAGAGGGCCGCGTAATCGTCAGGGCATAGGGCCCATGCATCTAGTAGGTTCCAGACTCTGCGTCATAAGGACGCGCAAGTGTATCAGTAAGAAATCAAGGGCGCGCATGAGGTATGAGATCAAGGGTCATAGTGATCGACCCAATAGCAAAAGTACTCAATGTCCGGTGAACGCGCGGCCTGCCAACACGCTGCAACACGTCTGCGCTACACCCTGGACCCAGGGGAACACGCCTTTAGCGTTCTGTGATGTGCCAATGTGATATGCGTGATGCATGCACATGCGTGTGCCATGCGAGTGCCGCAACTATGCGAGCGTACATGAGGCTAGCAGCCTCCTTCCTAATTAGTCCATATAGTATCAGTTCAGTGTCCATAGTGTCAAATGAGTGCGTAGCGGTTCAGGGGCACTCCCTAGGAGTCCCAATTCCATCCTTGTCTTGTCAGTAGGCCAGCTGTGAGCTCCAGGAGCTCCCACACAGACTGGGTCGTGCGCAAGTCAGTGCGCGTGGTGGTTGTGGTCGTAACAGCGAGTGCTTTGAATCTCTCGGGTTGATACTTCATTCTGCAGATCATTCAGATCAACGTCACACTCCTGCTGACTAACTATCAACCCGCTGGATTATGAGGGGTCCGCACAGCGGTCACAGAGGGTGTGCACATCTTTGCGACTGCCGGGAACAATCGTGTGTGAATTTTTTTCTTCCGCCCATTGGTGTCGAAATAGGACTGACGGTAGTGCTTAAATTGGGCAGTCTCTCCTTCTCCCACCAGATCTGGACCTGTCGCGAGGAAGGCACTAGTGAAGCTGAGAGCCAAGGAAAAGGCCAAGCGGGGCGAAAGCTGCTGCATCCAAGGCATGGTGCTTGAAATACATAGCAGAACGATGCGCGAACAAGACATGCTTTGCATGTCGCGAGGTTCGACACACTGCGATGGATTGTCTATCTCCATGACTTAATGTGGATGGGGCCGATGATGGGGGCATCAAAGCTATCGTCAGTATCTGCTACTGGTGTGCCCCCCACCCTCCCCCTCTTTTTTCACATGAGCGCTGCTGACTTGGATATGGGTGCTGGGATGCTGAATGCTGGTGACAGGTGTGGCTCCCGAAAAGACCACCTTGTGCGATGTTGACAGCCGGCTCAGCTAGCCCTTTATCCTTTGCGTCGTTTTTTGTGTTTGGCAACTGCCTCGGTGCGTCCAATGATGACACCCACCCTGCCCCATTCTTAACGTTGAACTGTTTCCCAAGGTGTATCATCTCCGATTACATGACGCACCCCCTTTCATCCACCCTACGCTTCTACTTCCGCTTTTGTTGCTAATGATATCTGGGAGGTCTTGGTGAGTATGTGCAACCCCCAATCAATCTGTCTAGTTCAGGCACCATGCCGCTGGCCACGGGCCAAAGGTCTCGAAGACCAAAGACCATTTGGATGTGGTACTTCCAAAATGTGAAGTTACTCCCATCGTCATCAAGGAAAGGGATTTCATAGCGAGATGGGTGCCCTGTAGAGCAAGTGGGGCTTACTGCCATGGCTCCTGTTGGGGGAGCGTCTCTGCCTTGTGACGGGATGTGGTGCTCGAGGTGCTCGTGTTGGGTAACGGGTAACTATGTGGTCATGAGGAAGCGTTGTAGATAGTTGAGACATGTGTTATCATATCAGGACGATTGGGTCATCAATCTCAACAGTATCTTCATTTGTGGAAAATGCCTGCATGCTACTTTCCAACTTTCGGCTTTTTTTGACTTTCCGCAACTTTTTTTCACTTAATTACTTGTAGGAAACACGACCTAGCAAACTTTTGGCTGAACGTAGGTTACTTGTCAACTTATGGGCTTTCGTTACTTTTTCAACTCGTACAAGCTCGTACAAGCTCGTACAAGCTCGCTCAAGTCAAAAAAAGTTCCATGCAGGTTTGCTGATGTCTCTAGTTGCTCATCTTCTTGTAACAGATCTGGTTCAAACGATTGCGTGAATAGCTTGTTGTCGAAATTGCGCAACAGTTGAATCGTCGACTGTCCAGAACTTCATGATAATGCGACGTAAATGCTGAATGGAATTAGTGATCCCGATGGGGGCGATGCTACATCGACGATAATATGTGACATTGTTTGATGTTGCAAGCGGTAATCTGTGAACGCATATGCCAGCGTAATAGGAAACTGACGCCGTACTACAGTGTGTTGAACTTTGCATGGTTCTATTCCAGAGACTTCTATCTGTACTGTTGTTGATACCAGTTTGATGGGCACCACATTCTTATCAAGATCATCTAAGACCGATGCTCGTGTTCGCGTTCATTACCAGGACTTTCATTCCCTTCGCAACCTCAATTTCGCTCAGTAATTGGATTTTCAATCCTGCTCACTTTGTTGATTGCATTGCGAGACTATATTTTTCACACCGTGTAAGAGGTTTATTGCCTATTGTGTCCTCTGCTGTACAGATGAGCAGTTGTTCTTCGGTTGCTTGACACCATCTGTGACTGGACCATCCATTCCACATCATTTGCATGGTGTCTTGTGGCGTTATGAGGCACGCGCTTGCCCATGGTTCCTTATTCAACTCGTCTTTACCCGACTTTACGATCAATTCTCGCAGTGTTTGCAGGTCGTCCTGTTGGACCTGACCTTTTCGCAAATTGCTAAGCAACTCGCACCATCTACTGTCAGTCACTCGAATCTGCTGTTTCAGAATCACAGCAGTTTTGAGTTCTTCATAAACTTTGTGACCAATTTGCATGTCCAGCGGGTCATGTGCTTGATCGGTGGGATGATATAGGTGTTCTCGAGACCTCTGCACGCTGGGAGGAAATTGATGCAAATCCCCACATAAAATGGCATTGATCCCTCCAAATGATATTCCCTCGCAGTAAGATTCGCTACCTTGTTTTCCAATTGACACATTGCATGATAACTTGGTGAGAAACCTTTTTGAAATCATTGAAAACTCATCAATGTTGAGATATGACTTCTCTTTCCAAAAAGCTTGCAATTTCAACTTTGTCTCCTCGTCGCAGTGTTACGAGAGACGCGCTTGCCCATGGTTCTTCATTCAACTTGTCTTTCCCTGACTTTATGATCAATTCCCACAGCATTTGTAGGTCATCCTGTTGGACCTGACCCTTCATGAATTGCTAACAATGCTAAGCAACTGGTGCCATCTACTGTTGGTCACTTGAATCTGCTGTTTTGGAATCATGACAGTTTCGAATTCGTCGTGAAGTTTGCGACCGATTTGTGTGACCCAGTCAGATTGCTGCTTATCATTTTCCCATTTTCTGTCCAACATCTCTAGTTGTTCATCTTCTTGTAACAGATCTGGTTCAAACAATTGGGTGAATAGCTGTCGTCGAAATCGCGCAACAGTTGAATCGTCAACCTTGATCCATCCAAACAATATTCCCTCGCAGTAAGATTCGCTACATTGTTTTTCGATCATCACATTGCACGATAACTTGGTGAGAAAACTTTTTGAAATCATTGAAAACTCATCAATGATGAAATATGCCTTCTCTCTTGCAATTTCGACTTTGTCTCCTCGCTCATTCAACCTCAACATCAACTCAACAACATTGTGACTGTGTGTGTTGTTTTCCCCCTAATCAATGCAGCGGCCACACCTGTATAAGCACATTTAACGAGCAAATGTCTTTCGGCCCCTACTCAGGCTCGTCATCAGTGCTTGCGACAATCAAGTTCCTTCAACCAGCTTTTACAAATGCATTGGTAACAATTTGAATTACTTTGCATTTTCCCCTGTCCCCTTGTCATGCCCAGGCTCTGGGCATACCTCCTCAGGCGACGGAGGTGGTGGTGGCGATGATGGCAGAGGAGAAGGGGATCTTGGACATGAGGGTCCTAAGTCCTGATAATGAGCTCTTGCTGGGGAGCTAAGATGACGCTTAAGCTTTAGTCCTTTGACCATAAGCTAGTGACACTTGTGCAAGCGATGCAAGGTCTGGCAATAAGCCAGAGGAGCGGTGGTTCACAAGTAAAGACCTGAAGACTAGTGACTTGTCTGAGATTACAAGAGAACAGACTTAGGGTCTGCTCAAAGGTGATGTAATGCGATATAAGTACATCAGGAAGGCAAGTCAGATCGAGTCATAGTGCCCCTAGGACACTAGTAAGCGAGCACAGTAAGCACCGAGTCATAGTACAGTAAGCAAGGCGACGCATGAGTCATATTGTACAGTATGAGTCAGTAGGTGTTGAGGCAGTGCATGCGCAGAGGTATGCAAATGTAGCACTAGTGGAATGCGCACCCGAGGCGAAGCGTGGGAACACCTACTATAATAGGAAGGTAATCGTGATGTAAGCAAAAGCGGCCAAGTCATGGCCTCAGGCAGAGTCTCAGGCCATAGGGGCCTGGCAGTCCATAAACGCAGTGAGGGAAGGATAAAGTGGGTGAAAAATGAAGCGTACATGGCCCCCTTGTGCGCACTGTGATCAGAGAGGGATCCCAGCGCGCACAAACGTGACATTACCCCCTTCTTAAGGTCTGTGACTGCCCTCAGTCACTGGTGTTCTCTGTCCAGTCATAAGCATCCATGGCATCAGTGTCATACTCCGCGGCGAGGACAGGGCCTTCTCTGGTGAGGCAGGCCACAAGGGAGTAGGAGGAAAGGGGAGGGGGTCGACCGAAGATGCGGGTGGAGAGCGTCAACTCTTCTGGGCGTTGAGTGTACCCTTGGCCAGCCTTCCTCAGGGCTTTGTGTAGAGCTGGAGAGGGGCAGTAGTTGAGGACCTGGTCCTCAGGAGTGTCGAGGGGGGCGTGTGCAGAGGTGAGGAAGGGGTAGAGGACGTTGTAAGCATCCGCGGCAGAGAGGTGTGTCACCGCTTGGTGACGGAGATCCCGATAATGGCCTAGCCTCCTCGCATGGTACATGGTGAGCCGTTTGGCCTCGGCAAGGCAACGCTTCTCCAGCTCCATCTCTTGGGCGTGTGCTTCTATACCCATCTCTGTGGAGCGTAAGCATTCTACTTCACCAATGAGGTATGGATCTCCCAAGGCCTTGAGCCCATCATCCACATGCTTGTAGAACTGGCCTGTGTCCCCTCCTTCATCAGAGAGAATGGAGAGCTGCTGTGGTGTGAGATGGGGGAGAGGGCACCAGGAGTTTGACGGGACTGGGCATGCGTGAAGGGCAAAGGTAAAGATGATTTTATGGCGTCCCATGGTTGCCAGGATGACAGGGTCCTTGGCTCCATACATGAACGCAACGTACTTGGGGATGACATGTGCCCCTGAGCCATCTTGGATGTGGGTTGTGAAGTACCAGGGAGATGTGGGGGTGTTGACGTGGTAGGGGTGCCCTGGGTGGTCAGCTTCCACCGTCCCTTCGGTGGCCACTCCTACATCTATGGCAGCTAGGGCGTTCCAGTCATCTGGTAGGTTGTTCTCCCAGTCGCGTACATCCCCATGGCCCTTCCTCTCTACCTCGTCACGTAGTGAGGCTACTGTGTCTATTACAACACTGCAGGTCTCACTGTCATCTAGGGTGTCAATAACCTCTGCTACTGTGGCATTGAGGCGTCTGATGATTTCTTCGCCAGTCCTGGTGCCTCTCATGTCAACGGTGAAGGAGGGGCTTTCCTCGTCTGTGTTCCCTAGGGCATGGCCTACCTCGTTGAAGAGGGAGATTGGCATCACCTCGTCCGAGGGCACTGATGTGGTCATAGGGGACACGGTGAGGAGTTCAAGGTCGTCAACATGGGGGAGGTCCACATCCGAGAGGGGGGATGCTGGTGGCGGAGACAGAGGCGGTATGGTCTGGTTGTCGTTAGTGTTTTAAGGTCTGGTCCAGTCCAGTCTTTGACCTCCAGAGCCATGCAACTGGACTGGGACTGGTTGCAGCCAAAGCTAAATTCACAAAAACCGGACTGGGACTGCAAGCAACCGGTCTATATTGGTCCAGTTTCAGAAAATAGACCGGTTGGAACCAGTCTTTCTAGAGACCAGTTGTCAACCAGTCTCAACCGGTTTTTTTGCAGTTGCAACCAGTTTATTTTTATAAATGCACTGTATATTCAAGACTATATGTGTACAATCTAATAGTACTAATACTACTGTAAGGAAGGAGATGCCACCGCCACCGCCACCGCGTTGCTGGCGGTGTCACATCAATCATGCCGGTGTTGCCCTGTTGGTGGTGGTCTTGCCGCTGCTGCCGCATAGCTGGCGGTGCTGCGTTGGTGGTGCTGGTCTTGCCATGGCTGGTGCTGGTGTTGAAGCTGCCACTGCCACCATGTCGCTGGTGCCGGTGCTGCTGGTGTTGCCGTCGCTGCCTTGTCGCTGGTGCTGGTGTTGCTGCTGTCGCCATGCTGCGCTGCCCCTTGTGGTGTCGTCGCTGCCCACTGTGCCGCCAGTGCTGGGGACTGGGGCTGCTGCCACCGTGCTGGTACCACCGGCGTTGATGCCACTGCTATCGCCCGCTGGTGCCACCAGTGCTGCTGCGCCCGCTGCCATCGCTGGTGTCGCCTGCTCATGCCGCCGCTGGTGTCGCCTGCTGATTCCGCCACTGGTGCTGCCCCTGGTGCTGCCCCTGGTGCCGCTTGCTGGTGCCACTGGTGGTGTCGCCCGGTCGTGGTGCCACCGGTGGTGTCGTCCGCTGGTGGTGCCACCAGTGGTGTTGCCCACTGGTTCTGCCAGTGGTGCTGCCCCTGGTGTCGCTGTGGTGCCGCCGTTGGTGCCACCTGCTGGTGCTGCCGGTGGTGTCATCCGCTGGTGGTGTTGCCCGCTGGTTCTGCTGTTGGTGCTGCCCCTGGTACCGCCGCTGGTGCTGCTGTTGGTGCCGCCTGCTGGTGCTGCCGCTGGTGTCACCCACTGGTGCTGCTGCTGGTGTCACCCACTGGTGCTGCCGCTGGCATCGCCCACTGGTGCCGCCGCTGGCGTCACCCGCTGGTGCCGCCACAGCCGCCGCTGCTGGTGGTGGTGCAGTCCTAAAGGGGGAGAAGACGATGGGGTTAGTATTTTATGTTAAGGATGACACACCTGCTGTTTCCCTCAATAGAGGGCCCATCAGTTGATGAGCTGCTGCAGCTTCAAGTTGGCGGAGGGGAAGAGTACTTACCTAAACTGGACGCTGTTTATCGGAGTTTGAAACTCCGCATGAAAGTCACGCAAGTCATGACTTCGAAACACAAAGACATGGAGATCAAAAAAGAATAAAAAATATATTTAGAAGTGCATTATTGTAATATGTACTGTACAGTACAGAGGTCTGAGGAGCAAAGGCTGGTTGCAATTTGCAACCGGTTGCAACTGGTTTTTCTGCGGTTGCAATATATGGTGTGGGAATTAAGGACCGGGACCGGGACTGGACAAAAATGGATGCAATCGGGACCAGTGGTCCGGTCCTAGTGCGGTCCGGTCCAGTTGGGTCCCGGTCTTTTTTCGGTCCATAGGACTGGACCTTAAAACACTAGTTGTCATTGGCAAAGAAGGAGGAGTAGTCCCCTGTATAGATGGGGGAGCTGGGCACGGAGGAAGCCACAGAAGAGGATGACATGTAAGCAGGACGAGGGCGACGAGGGTGACGAGCTGCAGCGTGTGTAGAGTGTTACGATTTCTTTCCATTTTCCTTTATTCCCCACATCGACCCATGACCTGCATTGAACCCGCGACTCAACTACGATACTGAGACTCACATGACCAGATACGGAAGGGCCTTCTTGCCCTGCGATCCCTATATAAGGTAGCCTAGACTGTAGCCTTATCGCTAGGCTTGTTCTCTTCGTACCAATACCGAGCTACGCTCTGGCCCTTGGTGGCTATCGTATTCCCCATTCTATCTTGTGAATCCCCTGATCCTCAGGCTGATTGCCTGACTTCTGATTCCCCTGTACTGAACCCTTGACTTAGGGTGGTACCCTTAAGGGGACCGCCACTGCATCCAGTCTTAAACACGAAGACTTGCAGTGTCCAGGTTGATCACATGACCTGGCGAACCTTGACCGATACGCTCAGAGCTCAAGCATAACATTAGAACAAGCCTCCTGAACCCCTGACCAACAGAAGCCAAGATACTAGGCAAACTCGACAGCCACTGAGACTCAACGATACACCTCACTGATCGCTTAATCACGAGAGATCCGACCGACACCGACACACCCGAAACCATCGATCGAAAGATAGACATCACCCCAATCCAGATCTAGGAGCACTTATCGATCGCTCCACGATAATGACCACCAGACCGAAAATGGCGACAGGAGTACTCCCCACTGTCAACGATAGTATGCACGTGCCACCATCCCCTGTGGCAATGTTCCCACCAGGGTATGGACCCCCGCCACCAGACCCGGCACCAGTACCACCAAACGCACCCCAGAATGTTCCACCCGTGCCCCAGCCGCAAGGCGACGACCTTCGACTGGAGGGCCACGAACCCCCTGTCTTCACAGGTGACAGAACCATGACCGACGCCTTCATTCACGAGCTGAAGCTCTACCAGTACCTGAATTCAGACCACCCGATCATCACTCACAATCACACCCGAATCACACACACCCTCACCTATGTACAAGGGACAACAACTACTGAATGGCAACAACGCCAAGAAGAATGGCTAATTGCTGAACCGCACCCAGAATGGGACGATTTCGAAGTACGATTCGTCCAAGACTGGTTCGATGTTAATGAACCATACTGCGCCACAGTGCAACTTGACACCCTCACTATGACCCACAACGATATCGATGACTACATCACCCAGTTCGCCACCCTAGCGCGTAAAGCGCTGTATCGCGAAGACGACCCAGCGGTGCTTGAGAAGTTCAAGCAGGGATTGCCCCTGCAACTACTCAATGCCTTTATGTCGCACGACGAACCACAGGACTGGGAGGCGTGGAAACTATCCAGCCGCAGACGACAAGCCATTATCACGGCTTTAAAACCCCACAAACAAGCACAATGGGAAGAACGACACCCACATATCCCATCATCCCCAATCAACACTCCACCACTCACACCATCACCATCACCCGCTACCAGCGAATCAGAACCAATGCAAGTAGACAACATCAAAGACCAACAACGCATGAAGGGACTTTGTTTCCTGTGCAATCGACAAGGGCACATCCAACGTAACTGCCCAGAAAAGCTCACACCAACCCCAGCAAAAGTTGTGGCCACTCGCTTAACGGTTGAAGACTGACCGGCTGAGAGGCCTACACAACAACAAGTCTTCGACTACCTGCGAGGACTTGGAAGTGAAGAATACCACGAACTAGTGACTAAGTGGTGCAGAGACGCCCCCACATACCCGACCCTCAAACAGACAGCATTCAAGCATGCCATGTTTCAGCGTGACGTCTTTCTCCCCCATCTCAATTCTATGAGGATTGCAGTCTCCTTCCACACTGTGTCAACCAGGACAGACCACATCACCTTCTTAGATTGTGGAGCAACAGAATGCTTCATCAGTCGCACCTTTGTAGACAAACACAAACTTGGGACGCGACTCCTGCAAGCCCCAAAAATGCTCCTGAACGCAGATGGATCTCGTAACAAAGGAGGCAAGATCACCCACTATACCGACCTCAAGATAGTTACAGAAGACGCTCCACATACGCTTCGGTTCTTCATTGCAGACATGGATGAAGACCACTTGGTTCTGGGATACCCATGGTTCGCAGCGGCCAACCCCCATCCAGACTGGAAGAATGGCGTCCTACCCACCACAGTAATACTCCGCACATGTGGTGCAGCAGCAAATGCCACCACATTGACAGTTAGAGTCGCAGGAATGACCACCACCACGATCCAGAACGAACCATTCTGGGAGGAGGGCGACCAAGTCTTTATGCGCATCGCTAAGACCACAGTAGCTCAGCAACTAGCAGAGCAAGCAGCCGACAAAACCGAATGCACTTGGGACCAAATTGTCCCACCACAGTATCACGCACACGCTCGCATCTTCAGTGAAGAAGCCACACAACAATTCCCCGACCCACGATCCTGGGATCATGCCATAGATCTCAAACCCAACGCACCATCAACATTAGACTGCAAGGTCTACCCCCTAACGCTGAGTGAAGATATCGCACTCCAGAAGTTCATCGACAAGAACCTCACTAAAGGTTATATCCGCCCATTGAAGTCACCCTACGCATTCCCCTTTTTCTTCATCAAAAAGAAGAATGGCAACCTCAGACCAGTCCAGGATTACCGTAAACTAAATATCTGGACAACATGAGACACCACCCCACTTCCCCTCATCTGCGAGCTTATGGATCAACTGACAAGAGTCAATGGACAACCATCCGCGCTCTTCACAAAGCTCGACATTCACTGGGGCTACAACAACATCAGAATTCGCGATGGCGATCAATGGAAGGCTGCATTCAAGACCAACCAAGGGCTTTTCGAGCCCATGGTTATGTTCTTTGGATTGACCAATGCACCAGCCACCTTCCAGTTGATGATGAACTGTTTGTTCCGCGAACTCATCAACGAAGGATATGTCACCGTATACATGGATGACATCCTGATCCATACCCCACGAAACCTCACCCTCCACCGTCGTGTAGTCGACGATGTCCTCTCTGTTCTCGCTTGAAATGACCTCTTCCTGAAACCCCAGAAGTGCCAATTTGAGACCGACTCCGTCGAATACTTGGGAGTCATCATATCCGAAAATGCGATTGGCATGGACCCCATGAAAGTTGCAGGCATCAAGGCCTGGAAAGTCCCCATGACCCTGAAGGAAGTACGAGCCTTACTCGGCTTTCTGAACTTCTATCGCATGTATATCAAGGGGTTCAGCACACTGGCTGCACCACTTAATGCACTTGTCGCCCACTGCGCAAAAGGCGGCAAGTTCTACTGGGATAAAGAGCACCAAGAAGCCTTCGAATCCCTTATCGACGCAGTTTCCACTGCCCCTATCCTTAGACAACCCCAGTTCGACAAGCCCTTCGTGGTTGACACTGATGCTTCAGTGTACGCCATCGGAGCGGTGCTGCAGCAACGCAATGACAAGAATAAGTTATGTCCTGTCACATTCCTGTCGGCGACCCTCGATGCCACACAGCACAACTGGGATATCTATGACAAGGAACTGTACACTGTAGTGTGTGCACTCGAATACTGGCGACCGTACCTCGCCGGCTCGCACCACCAGACCCTTGTCCATACCAATCACCACAATCTCCAATACTACCGCAAACCGCAGAACCTGAACCGACGACAAGCGAGATGGCACCAGGAACTCGCAGACTACGACTTCAAGCTGGTGCATGTCCCCGGAAAGCGACACATCCCTGCCGACTTCTTGTTGCGTCCCTTTGGTGTAAACCAGGGGGATGATGATAATAAAGGAGTTGTACTCCTCCCCAATGCCCAATTCACTAAACTTACATTCCCTGACGAACTCGAAAAACAGCGCGAAGTCATGCACCTTCACCATGATCACCCACTCGCCAGCCATCCCAGCATCGCCAATACTCTTCACCTCCTTGAACAACAATACGAAGGCGATGGCATGAAAGAATTTGCCGTGGAATACGTTCGCAGCTGTGCATCATGCCAAGAAAACAAACCACAAACCCACCATAGACACGCACCCCTACAGATGATCCCAGCAGACGCCACGCAAGGTCCCTTCCAGACCATCGCCATGGATTTGATCACAGACCTGCCGGAGTCGCACGGCTTCAATGCCATCCTCACAGTGGTTGATCAAGGCTGCTCAAAGGCAGCTAAGTTCCTCCCCTGCACCACAAATATCACTGGTGAAGGTGTTGCTGCCCTATACCTCCGTTACCTCGTCCCTTGGTTCGGCATCCCACGAAAGGTCATTAGTGACCACGACCCCTGCTTTGTATCCCAATTTACCATGGAGCTTTGCCAACTTCTCCACATCCAACAGAACATGTCTACCATGTTCCACCCAAGAACCAACAGCACAAGCGAATGCGCCAATCAATGGCTGGAGCAGTATCTCCGGCTCTGGACCTCGAACAACCAGACAGCATGGGCCCCCTATCTCCCCCTTGCAGAGTTTGTCCACAACTCATGGCCTCATAATCGCTCTGGACAAACACCCCACCAACTCCTCTTCAGTACAAAGCCATACATCCTGATGTCCACTGAGGAAGCTTGGGTGCCAGAAGTCACCAAGCGCCTTCAGAAGATCCAGGAAGCCAGGGAAGCAGCGGTGAAGGCGTTCCAGAACGCGACAGACCGTGCGATCCCGGTAGAGTTCAAAGAAGGCGAGCAAGTCTGGCTCGAAGGGCGCAATTTGCGACTCCACTACCCCACTATGAAGTTAGCACCGCGACAATATGGCCCATTCCCCATCACGCAGAAGTTATCCCCGGTGACGTATCGATTATGCCTCCCAGCATCAATGCGTATCCATCCCACCTTCCATGTCGACCTCCTCACACGTTACGTCGAAACGGCCACCCATGGACACAATTACACCCGGCTGGATCCCGAAGTGATCGAAGGCGAACCCAAATGGGAAGTTGAATTGATCCGCAAGGCAGACCATTATGGCAGGCGATGGGAACTCTGTTTCCTTATTCATTGGAAAGGTTTCCCAGCCTCTGAAGACTCCTGGGTCTCGGCCCACGATCTTCACGCACCTGACCTGGTTGAGGACTTCTATTGACGAAACCCCGATGCCCCACGAGTGGTTCCACAAGCGCCGGGACGCCACTTCCCTAGAGAGGGGGGTAATTTCCCTGATCCCTCATCAATGACTCCCACGACACCATCAATAACGCCAGAAGTCCCTCGATCGTTAGCCCCTCAACCCAACACGAGGCCAACAACGACAACTACAAGAACAGGCAGAACAACACGACTCCCAGCAAGATATGCTTTCCTCAAGCTCTTCCCCTCACAATTTCAGTACAATCTCACTCACTGAAAGACGACTCTGTGGAGCACAACCTGAATGAGATACACCTCCACATTCCCACTAAAAGAAGCATACCCTCGACCCCCAAACATTCATACATTCCACATCCTTGCCTCACCATACGCTATTCCATTTATCCCTAATTCCCCTTATCACGAAACTCGACAAGAGCAGCATGGACAGCTGCACAGTTACTTTTGCTGAACAGACGACTGCCCCTTCCACCGATAGATGACCACCCGGTGGCATCACAATGCCCCACTTGACGAACTAGTTAGACGATGAAATGAACTCGACAATTGATTCTCCATCCTCTTTGTTTGCAGCCAAATCCACAGCCTCTCATGCCCAAGATTGTGCACTCGATCCCGATCTACTTATCAACCCAACCACGAACACCAACGACTAGCAGACGATTGGGCACTGTGGCAGCGAGACTCAGACAGATTCGTACAAGATGTACTTCAAGTCATATGACAATGAGTCTTCAGCCCATAATGCCCTACAAAGGAGGATCGCTACCACCCCCTACACATACTCAGTTCATTAACCATACCCCTGAAACGCCCTCCGTTCAGCACAATGTCTTAGGGTTGCGACCTGAGGATGCACAACTCCCTCTCTTCACAAACGCACCACGACCCATTCCTATCATAGACCTCGAGAGGTCCCCAACACCAACATTCACCAACAATGAAGTGGTGGCACAAGCTCATGAAGCACATCTAGTGTTTTCAGGTCCAGTCCTATGGACTGGAAAAAGACTGGCAACTGAACCGGACCCAACTGCGGTCCAGTCTTTTTTCCGGTTGCAGTTGTGCCAGTTTCCTGAGGCACCCGGTTGCGGTCCATCCATTTCAAGAGCTTGTTGGAAACCAGTCACAACTGGCTGCAACCAGTCTGCAACTGGACTTTCAGTTGCACTACTGTAGCATTCTTAAATTCAAGATTTTATTATTACTACCCTTAAACCAATAATAGAACTATATATTACAGTAAATATAAATCTAACAGGGCATGGCCCATGAAAGCAAATATGCAAATGGGTGGGGGTTTATATAGCTCCCAAGTGTGCACAGACCATTTGGTCATGTGACTCATGTTTGTACAAGCAAACGAACTTGCGCCGTGTTTGTGTGCTTACTCACCTCTCAGGCGACAACCAATGACAACCGTCTCTCGCCCCAAATGTGAGCGGCTCTCATTCTGGGCAACAACAACTGACGCCATCCCCTCCCTCGCCCCAAACGCAAGCGGAGGTCTGTATCTTGTTCTAGGCAACAACAGGCGACCTCGCCCCCTCCCTCACCCCTAACATGAGCTGGAGGGGGTTTATCTCGTTCTAGGCAACAACAACGGACGTCCCCCCCTCCCTCGCCCCAAACGCGAGCAGAGGGGGCTTATCTCATGCTAGGCAACAACTACTGACGCTCCCCTCTCCCTCGCCCCAAACGCGAGCAGAGGGGGTTCATCTGTTGTTCTAGGCAACAACAGCCGACGGCACACCCTCCCTCACCCCAAACGTGAGCAGAGGGGTTCACTTCTAGTGTTCCGCACGGGTGCGGGTAAAACCGTGGTTTTTACCCCAAGGGTTGCCGCGGTGTTGGTACGGTGTGTACCCGTGTAACACCGCGCACACCCCACACCCGTACCATACCGCACCCACTCCACACCACAACCGCACCCATGCCCATATGGCCAACACCCACACCGCACCCCCACACCCCACACCCCACACCCATTCCACACCGAACCTGCGTCATACTGCACCTTGCACCCGTGCCATACTTGTACCACATACCACATCTGAAACCTGCAGTGTCATTCATACCCACAGGTTTTATCACAAAAACTAGGAAGCATGCAAATCAAAATTATAATTGAGCTGTAGCTACAAGACAGGAAGAAATGAATGAAAGATAATTTAAACTCTCCCTGCCACCGCTGCCATCGCCGCCGTGGCTGCATCGCTGTGGTCACTGTGTCGCCACCGTGTCTGCATCGCTGCTGCCGCCGCTGCCATGGCTGCGTCGCTGCCATCACTGCCGTGTCTGCGTCACTGCCGCCGCTGCCGCTGCTGCCATGGCGCTGCGTTGCTGCCATCACCGCCGTGTCTGCGTCGCTGCCGTCGCCGCTGTGGTGCTGCGTCGCTGCCATTGCTGCCGTGTCTGCATCGCTGCCCTCGCCGCCATGCGCTGTGTCGCTGCCATCACCGCTGTGTCTGTGTCGCTGCCCTCGCCGCTGTGGCGCTGTGTTGCTGCCATCGCCGCCGTGTCTGCGTCGCTGCCCTCGCCGCTGCCGCCATGGCTGCATCGCTGCCATTGCTGCCGTGGCTGGGTTCGCTGCGGTCACCGTGTCGCCGCCGTGGCGCTGTGTCACTGCCATCACCGCCGTGTCTGCATCGCTGCCCTCGCTGCTGCCATGGCTGCGTCGCTGCCATCGCTGCCATGGCATGTGGTGGTGGCGATCATCCATCATCCTCATCAGCTGTCTCGAAGAGAGATAGCACAGGAAACGTTCCACGTCATCAGGCGTTCTTGTCCAGGTAGTCCGTGGCCCATGGCAGCTATGCATCGACAGAGAGAAAAAAAGTTAAAAAAAAAGCCAAGGAAAACGCACATTTTGACCTATTTCCAACACAATCCATAGAGCATGTGCTGAATTCCGAGGTGAGTGTTATTGAAGGGGTGGCTCAGCGTTGGTTGAGCCTTGAGCCAGCCTCGCCTCCACCTGCAAAATAGCCCGCGGAGCGACCACGCCAGCGCTGGTGAAACGGTGAACAAGTGCACGGCCTTAGCACCGAGCATTTGTTGAGTGAGCTCAGGTACAGTGACAGCATGGTATTGTTGGCTACCACGAGTGGTGAGCGGCGCGAAGCCCGTTAGGAAGAAGTGTGACAAGGGAAGGGCACTGGGATGGCAGTGAGGGACGGTGCATCGGCTTAAGGATGAATAGAACAAACCCATGTTGACTGTGAGTTTCCGGAAATCCGAGTTGAGTTGACCTGGGAAGCGCAAGCAGGCTGTGATGCCAGACATAACAGCGAAACAAGATGATTGAGATCGCCATAGGTCGGTGTAGCGAGCCTCGAGGTACGGAAGTGAGTGTCGTAAAGTGCCTCATTGCCAATGCAAAACATCTCAGAGTTCTCCATGAGTTGGTGGACGGTGGATGGAAAGAGTAACACTGTGGGCTAAGAGGGCAGATCTATGCCTGCGGCTTGTAGTTACAGTGGCCCCATTTTCGATATTTTCAGCCATAGGGCAGCTAATGCCAAATTTTTCCCACGCAAAAATTATTGTAGTAATTTTAAAAAAAGTAACTCATGTATTCCACTCTGTGAAGGTGCTACATTTGGGGGACAAGCATCGAAGAACCGAGCGGCACCACCAAAAACAAACAGTCTCAATGGAGCGCATGAGTGAGCCGGGAAGTGTCATGCATAGACCGCTTCGATGATGGCGGGCAGTTGCCACTCAGATTGCAGGGTGGTACAGCTTTGTGTGAAGATTAGAATGACTATCGGGTGTATCCATAGCTGGGATGACACTCGCGATGCTTGCTCCGTCTTGAGAGAAGAATGTAGTAGCATTTTTGTAGGTCTGTATGCGATAGTATAAGTAATGCACTTAATCAGTTAAAGAATTCCAGCCTACCTCGAGAATGGCAACAAGATCCTCATGATACCCCAATCCTCATTATCGAGTTCATATGCCCTCAGCTTCAGTGCCCTATTGCCAGTGAGTTGATCGATAGCATCCCTATAATTAAGTACAAAAGCCATCATATTGTAGGTAGAGTTCCATTGTGTCACCACATCACATGGGATAAGCTTCACTTTGAGGCCAAGTTCTGAGCAGACCTGACGCTAAGCAGGCAAATCGATTGTCAGTGAATGGATGGTTGCGAAAGAAAGTCGTTGTACCTGAGTCTGTTGAAGCATTTTTTCCAATGCTGGCACAGGTGCTGAACAGTTCGCTTGCGCTTTGACTGTGCGGCAGCATGCGTTGCATGGGCATCTTGCCAACCCAGAACCTCCATTCGAGAGCTTCTCCGAGAGCGTGCTCGCACCAGCTGATCTCCCATGCCGGGAAACCTGCCAGCTTTGCCCTTGCATGCACTTAGCCGCAAGGATCAAGGAAGCTAGGAGTGCCCGACGAGGGTGCAACAACAGTGATGGAAGAAGGGGAAGAGAGACCCTCATTTTTTTTTTTTTTTGAAGTCAGCATTTATATCCCGCAACAACATGTAACGGGTGCAACAACGTAACGGGCGCAACAACGTGTAACGGGAAGAGAGTCCCTCGGACGGTGCTTGACGATGGGCCGGCCCGGCTGGCTAAAGCCGCAGCTTTAACAGCGAAAAAGGGTACGCGTCGATGCATTCGGGAGGGCAGCAGAGAGTGCACGCGGTGACAAGCGGGTGGGGACAACGCGTTAATGAGTCCGTCAATGGAGAGGGTAGGCACGGGTGGCTGGAGTACTGGTCGGTGTTGTGATGTTTCAACCAGCACGATAGTGATTAAACCGTGTAGGAAGCCAGCGTAAGAGAGTGAGGGATCCATCGGCGATGGGCAAGTCAAGCTAGTTGTTGCCCAGCCATGCAGGCAGTGGCGCTCCCATGATAGCGCCCTTTTTTAACCCCATTTGCCAACGTGACATGCGTTACCCCGCACCACAATAATGAAGGATTAGCACGTAAAATGAAGTGCAAAAGGGATTGACAGGCAGGAGTACTCATCAATCACCGGCCAGATAAGAGAGTTCCGACGAGGGGATTGCGTGCTGACAAGTTTGTGGCAGGCGGTGCAAGCAAGTGGAAAATGGCTCACCGAAAATGTCACCTGCAAAGTCGTCTGGGGGCTGTTGCATGCCTAAGACATGAGATCGTGCCCTGGATGTGCACCGAAGATGCCTTTTGATGTTGGTGTTAGTGGCTTGCCATGTCGCGTGCGGAGAGGGGGATGGGGTACACACCTGCCTGACATCGATCCAGTAGCTCATCACACTATAGCCTCCTCCGCACACAACGCCTCCTTATCCTTCATTCTGCAGAGTGCCGTGACGCCCCGATACACCACGTTCATCCGGAGGTGGGCCATCATGTGGTATGTCAAGTCACCCTTGTTCTACTTTCTACCTTATTCTACTTCTACTCATTTGCCTGGTTCTATCGCGCCTTCTTCGGATATGCATTGTCTGTGCAGTATACATGCTGCGTGACAATGTGGCAGCTATCTGCGGAGCAGAAGTCGACAGTGATATGGCCACCAGAGGAAGCGGCACCGCTTTCTCCATGCCAGCCAGTTGGCCTGTAAGGGAGAATATGCCTCATTAGTGAAAGAGCGGCGTTTGAGACAATACATACCTAATATTTGCTCCCTGAATGCCTCGCTTCGCTAAGGCAAGGCGGTCATAATGGGCGACTATTCACCTCTGAACAAAGCCTGTTTGGCCAGTTTCTTAGAGTAAAGCCCGTTCCAGTGGAAAAAATTGAGTGGCATAATGGGATGATGTTGAGTGGAAAGGGTTGACAAAGGTGAAGGCAAAGGATAAAAGCGACGGATTGAATAAGCGATAAGAGGATCCGGAGGAATGGTCGCAGTGCGAGCAGGAAGACTGTCGTTGATCAATGACAAATGTAGGCCATGACTTTCCTGCCAAAAATACCACGCTCACACCAAACGCGTCGACATTCGGCGACTCCAAGAAAACGCCCAGTTCATTCGGGGTACCTGCTAATGGCGCATCAGCGCAATAGTGACCTACGCAAAAGAGCGGATTGAAGCTTTTTGACTTGGTACATGTAGGAAACCTAGATGCATTTTTTTAAGGCATAAAAGAGTTCTTTCTCAAAATACTTATTAAGCCAGAATTCTAGGCTGCACTCCAAACCGTTTCTTTCGCTAGTTGCCTATTCACCACTTTCCCAGAACGCGGTACGAGATCCACAAGTGTTCGGAGGTGCGCAAAAGGTACAGCATCCCCCATGATCGCTCCATCAGTCCGGCAGGCACACTTTAAGAGATACATCTCAGTTGATCGGTATACGGACCCCTCTCTTTTGATTGTCCTTGGCCAGTTGAGTTCAACCAAAACGCTGAGCATACAAATAGGTCTGTACCAAGCAGGAGAATTCTCCTGGATGGAATGGCACGAGAAATGAGACACAGGTGGGCGATAAGATGCCCTGAAACCGAGTTGGTAGTCATCAGTAGGATGAGATGGACATACAAGAAGACGAGACACCTTCGAGACCGCTGTGAGGCCAAACTTTGTTGTTGTCTGTATTGATGAGAACAACATTACAGCATCCAGAGGTCCATGCCCCGGACAGGGGAAGGGCATTGACTATTTGAGGGGGGAGAATGTGATCCATTGATACCTCGCGAAATAGGATCAGGCAATGGAAGATGGATGCTCGGTCGGCCTGCCGTCAACAAGTTGCGAAGTTCCCGGCCATTGATGACATTCAGAGGGCGATTGTTTTCTGTAATCCACCTGACTAGGTGCACGCTATAAGCACAGCATGCATAAGCATACATAACTGACTGAAATGAGATAGCCATTAACCATACTTCAAAGCTTGGGTCGAGCACCTGACCGGTTGTCTCCGTGGCTGTGCGAAGAGTGAGTGGATCGAGCCGCTAAGGCTAGGAGTACCATTGACTGCCTCTTCACCGAAACAGCGGGGAGCGTGGTGTTTGAAATCAGCGGCCGACACCCTATCTTTCGAATTGTGATACCGGTGGACATCATCAGCGTGCATTTTGCAAAAAAAGAGAAGAGAATGGATCGATCTCGACCACTTTTGACCTGTCACACCTGTCACAGTCCAAAAAAGGCTCGAAATCAAACCCAGCCCAGCCCGTCAACATACCATCGACCACGCAGCATAATTGAAACTCAGCTGATCGTATCGTGCCTGTCAAAAGTTAGAAAGTCGGACAAACTGGGAGATGGCCAGCGTGACATTCTCTGAAACTCGGAATCCATTTGTTGGAATACCATTTTACACGTGGGATTGGTTGAAGTGCATCTGAACATGTTTATATTCAATACCGAAGTCAATCTGTGCAGTGGATGCTGAGACATTTCAAGAATTCGAACCGGTGGTGAATTCTAACTGCTGGTTGACCAGCACGCTGTCGCCGTGCCTCCCAATGCATGCGACATTTCAGATCTGACCGGGGCATGCGCGAGGGCACTTCGTCGACGTGCTGCATGTCTGGCTCGTGCGCGGCATGAGGGATGCCCACCTGGGGTGATGGGGAGTGTGGCGGGCGGAAGCCTGTGGGCATTGGTAGCCACATACCAGTGCCAGTGCCGGTTGAGGGCGGGGGCAGAGAGGGGATCTGGGACCCCAATGCGCATGACGCCCGTGCCACGACTCGCCCCACGAGGGATGCCTGGGGCGACAGCAAGTGCGGCAAGCAGAGGCCCGTGGGCATTGGTGGCCGCGTGCCGGTGCTGGATGAGGACAGGGTGGAGAGGGGATCCGGGACCCTGCGGATGTGCACGATGCCTGCGCCACGAGGGGCACCCGTGATGACAGGGAACGCGGCGGGCGATGGGAGTGTGCATGCTTGAAAACCTAGAAAAGAAGAAAAAAAAACTGTAGTTACTGAAAGAACAAATACTTGGCTTGCCACTTACTTGAGAGTTGAGAGATCCCATTAACGAAGTCGATGCCAGACTCAGACTCCAAGCAGCCAGAGTGTCGAACACGCGTTACGCGCCTGTGACATGGGGGCAACCAGAGAGAGATATCGCCATTTTCGACACAAGTGTGTGACATCATAGTAGGCTAGTAGCTCAGATTGAGCAGGGAGAGGAGAAGGGGAAAGGGGAAAGGAATTCACAATGTTTTGAGAACTTGGAGCATTGACGAAGTTAGGAAGCCGCGGAAAGGAAAGATGCCTGGCCTGGTGTCACGGGCTCTGAAGCAAGCGCAACAGCTTGGCTCACCTATTTTTAAAGTCCAGTTCTAGGTTCAGGGAGAGCAATGCAAGAACAGGACTGAACCGAACCTTGACACCACTAAACTGTGTTGCCCGAGTCAAGTTGACACTGGTGTGAATTGAACTTGGCTTGATATTTCCATAACTTACTAACTTTGGCTTGGACCGGAAATCAAGTTTCACACCGGTGTAGCTTGCAAGTTCCTTATACAGTAAAGCTTGTAGAGGTGATCTAGGTATTGATAGTAGATTACTTGCACCCTCAGGTGCTACATGTCTACCACAATAAAATATAACATCTCCTGCTTCCATCAGCTTCTATTGGCTTGCTGCCTCATATATTTCTTTTGTATGTAAACCTGAGTATATTCCTAACCGAGGAGATTCCATGAATGTCTCGTGCCCACCTGGCAGGATCAGCTTGACTTCACATCACACTGGATTGCTAAAGAAGAGAATTATTCATTGAAACAGCAACAGTTGTGGCCAGTTGCAGAAGATGATGAAAATTCTAACATTTTGATTGGTAGAGCAATCGTCCACAGGCTTCCGAGCTTGCAAGCTGCACCAGTGTGGGCTTGACGGTGCAAGCTGGGAACAAGTTCCCGACTTGAATTGGCTTCAACAATTGCACCACCGCAGCACCGGCTTGCGCCACAATACTTCTGATGCATCCATTGGCCGCTGCCTCGCCTTGCTTTTCTTTTGTACGTATCTGAGATTCTTAACTGAGTAGTAAGTCCATGAACTCGGCCCAGTTGCAGAAAAGGATGGAAATTCGAATATTGATTGTGATTGGTGGGGCAATTGGTCCGCGGGCTTCTGAGCTTGCAAGTTGCACGAACTTGACAGTGCAAGCTGACAACAAGTTCCCAACTTGAACTGGCTAGCGGCAACACTACCACGCCGTCGACAGTAACAACGGCTAGAGTTGCGCTAGAAGAATTGCCAACTTTGTTGGTGGAGATCTTGCTGCAAAAGTTTGGAGGCCATTGTTAAGGCAAGTACCAGTGCACTGGCATTGTGTTTTCATAGGATCAGTTGTAATAATTCGAAGTATATCAATGTAAGTTCATAGTATCTTCCACTTCTCCTGTTGCTTCCTCATGCTTTCCTTCCTGGGGTGCTTGGTGTTGTGTGGGCAGCAGTGTTGTGCGCACCGGTCTACATTACAGGGTGCTGGTGGGTTAGGAATTGTCAGGTGGATGTTTCCTCGTTCGTGTCTGTCGCCGTGACGCCAAGTCGGTATTATCTCGCGTAGATTGTTCTTTTTTACTCACCTCGGATGTGAATCGTTGCATGGCATCGATAGAGTTTGCTAGCGCACTGCTGCTTTCTCATTGCCAGTACTATAGGGTTGCGAGTGTTAGGACATCTATAAACCCATCTCAACCTCAGCCGGCTGACACATTGACACAGTCCTGCACGCTGCCAATTGTTTCTACCTCGCTGGGAAAGCGCCATCACGAGAAACCCCACGAAGAAATGTCCCAGTCAATACATTCTGTTCTTAGTCACGACCTCGCTATTGATGTTGAGTCCTCAACAGTGGCTACACCATTGAGGCGACCATCCGCTTCGCACCCATTACCTCCCTCTCCCACCCCAACAGAAATTATTCCAGACATAGAACCAGCTGAAATAACGGCTGAAGACTGCATGGCGGCCCTCCTGACGAGGGCATCAAAGTGCGCGATTTCATCTACGAGCTGGTGCCAAACTCGTGCAAGGCACCCAAGGTCTTCGACCACCCCTCACCACCCCTCATCACCACCAACTGGCACATGTGGAACACGCAGAGAAACAATGGCCCGCAGAGCGGCAAGGCGCTCTTCCGGCCGATCAAACGCTCAGGCTGTTGGGTGTCCAAGGCTGAGGTGGCGATGCCACCGATGCGCGTGCACGAGCGCAAGTTTCGTGCGCTCACTCAGTACAGTGAGCGTTCTGAGGAGCAGTACCCGACCGGCCATTCAGAAGTGGAAGAGCTCAAGCTAAAGCACCGTCGCCAAGACCATGGGACGTCATAAGTGTGTGCTCAGCACCACTGCCAGTGCCATGACCGGGCTGTGTGAGGGTGTTTGGGAGGAAACAGTGCACCAGAGGGGCTGAGAGTAATCCATACAGTTTTTAATGTCAATGTTGAACTACTGTTGCATTGACTGAGGGAGCGAACGTGCAGTGACTCCCATTAGTGTATTCATGCACAAGTGCAGACTCAGATGGCCAAGTCCAACACCGCACTCACACCAGTCACACCCGTGACTATAACACCACGAGAATACCCACACCCACGTTCCCAGGACCTTATGTTAGTGGTGTGGTACAGCTAGGGACGGTATTTCTTGATGCATCTAAGATTTCATTTTCTCTTGGAAAGACAAGTGCAGCGATGGCCAATGGCCAGATCGTGACAGGTATACTAGTAAGTGTTTACTTCCCGTTCCATGTTGTTTCAGGTTCACCACCGTGACCCTTCATTCAGGATCACTTCCCAAGCGTCGGGCTAGATGTTATCGCACAAGTGTGCCATTCAAGACCCTGACGAAAACTGGTTTATCATAGATTGGCTCCAACAAGGTATAAATTTGAGTCCAAAGGTACAACTATTTCCCCATGGCACGAACCATATTATGATGTCAGTCAGCTGAAACACTGTCTACAAAGACTCTTCCCTCAGTCGGGTCTGCATCGGCTAAAACGGGTGTCAAACAAGCCGCCAAGGTCGTTGGACGACCGTTAAAGAAACTCAAACAAACACTCTCCATCTCTTCATCACAGCATTCGTTGCAGCGTTCGTCGCAGCATTCATCAGCGGTGTTCGTCACGCTCTCAGACGCCCTTTGTCCCCATTGGCTCAGATAATGAGCATGACGACGATGAACGAAGCGAATATGCGAGGTAATGAAGAGTGATGATCGTGAGCTTCCAAGTTGAGCCGACCTAGAACAAGAACTTGGTGCGTATTCTATTGTCTCCTCTGCCGGCTAAAGCTGATCTTGCATCTTTCAGAGGTACTTAAAAAGACTTGGCGCTTGTCTATTTATTTGTTTTTTAAGCCCAACATTACTCTACAATATTACAAAGGTCGTCCCTACCACTATTTCATTTGTGCTGCTCCCAAATGCAAAACTGGTGGTGTCCGCCGGTTTCAAGACTCGAAGGATAAGTCTTCTACCGGTAACCTCAGATACCACGCTACCTGCTGTTTCAGTGAAGATGCAGTCCTCGATGCTGCTGCCACCAAGAAGGAGGATCCTTGCTCGATCCACTCACTCTTCGCGCACCGCAGGAAACAACCGGTCAGGTGCACGATCTGTGCCTACACAAACTCTGAAATACGGTTAGTGAGTCTCAATATTCCATTTCGGTTATGTAT
>WTXC01000189.1:0-35818 GCA_022496195.1 Lactifluus subvellereus
GCGCTGACAGTCGCAAGACGTCTTGAAGGAGATTTGAGGTCATCACTGGGTTCTAGTTGAAGTCAACAGTAGGGTGGCTGGGCGGGAGCTACACGTGGCACGCACCCATGACGTCACCTGTTGAAGCTTACATACGCGATACCACGGTAGGCACGGCATTCACCACCTAGACATCAGCGTCCAAGATATGGCTGGTAGACCACGGGATATCCACATGGACACAACAGCCAAGAGTTCGGCCACTGTTGGCCTTCCTGGTGTTCATATGGCTACCGCGAAAGGAATGACCCTCTCCAGTGATATCATTATGGATACTGCACGTTCTGGCACGACCCTCAAGAATGGCAACCTTCAACTGTGGGAGCGGGAGCTCCTTGAATCGTCCGAGGTTCGCCGCAAGTCCACCGTCGCGCAGCTATGCACGTGGTATCATGCTGAGAATTCAATCTGGACTAATCTCCATCTTCCAGATTTCCTCGATTACTATTTCCAACTGCTAGGTTATATTAATGCTCGGAAAGAACGTCGCACGAAATTCGACCAAGATACGGCCTCACGCAAGCTCGCAACAGCAGATTACAATAGAGAGTTCAAGTCTTATTGCGGTCGTGAACGTGTCGTTTTGCGGAGAAGGCGTGCAAAACTACGGGTGGAGCAATTTCACATTATAGCTCAAGTCGGACAAGGCGGATATGGCGAGGTATATCTAGCACGCAAGCAGGAGACTGGAGAGGTCTGCGCTTTAAAGAAAATGCGTAAACGAACTTTATTCAAGATGGACGAGGTACCTCGCTGCCTACCTTCACCGGTCATTATTTCTCCTTAACGAGAAGTCTTCCAGGTCAGACACGTCCTTGTAGAACGAGATATCCTCACCGCGACGAAAACGCCCTGGCTGGTCCGTCTGCTTTATGCGTTCCAAGACGTAGAGCACGTTTACCTCGCAATGGAATATGTCCCTGGGGGCGACTTCCGCACATTACTGAATAATTCGGGTGTTCTCAAGGAGGAGCATGCACGATTCTATATCAGCGAAATGTTTGCCTCCGTCTGCGAGCTGCACAAGCTCGGTTACATCCATCGTGATCTCAAGCCAGAGGTATGTTGACGGCCACTCAAAAATTACTTCGTACGGCAATGAATGATCCCCTGCATCACAGAACTTCCTCGTTGACTCTAGTGGCCACGTCAAACTCACAGATTTCGGTCTTGCCACGGGTGCCCTCAATCCAAAACGCATCGAGTCGCTCAAGATCAAAGTTTGGTTACCTCCGCTATCCTCACGACGTAAGCTAACGAGTACTCATGTAGCTTGATAAAGTAAAAGACAACCAAATCATCCATCGTTCCACCATGGAACGGCGTTCTTTATATCGTTCCGTTCGAAACGAGGATCCGCGCTACGCAGATTCAATCGTCGGCTCGCCGGATTACATGGCCCCCGAGGTATTGCGCGGAAAGCCCTACACTTACGCGGTAGATTACTGGTCATTGGGGTGCATCCTGTTCGAGTTCCTCGCAGGCTTTCCCCCGTTCAGTGGCGGGACAGCGGAAGAGACGTGGACCAATCTTAAGAACTGGACCAAAGTTTTGAGGCGTCCCGAATATGACAAGCCCGAAGACTTAATTTTCAACTTAACGGATATTGCTTGGGACGCTATCACTCGGTGCAAATCCCGGTTCTCGAATTGTCTAAGCGTTCACTGACTCTCCTCCCTACCCAGACTCATTGCGCACACAAGCGTGCGTTACTCCACCCTCGATGCAGTGCGCGTTCATCCATTCTTCAAGGGAGTACCGTGGGATAACCTTCGCGCGGCGGCGGCCCCATTCGTACCTGCCCTCGACTCCGACGAGGACACGGGATACTATGACGATTTCACCTCTGCGGAAGATATGGCCAAGTACGCCGAGGTGCGCGAAAAACAGCGAAATGTAGACCGAGTGCGCGAAAAGGAGGAGCCGTTTACCCGTGGCGTCTGGGCAGGATTCACGTTTGGGAAAAACGGGCCCGGCGTTAAAGCGCTAAACTACATGGCTGATGGCGGAGATGATAAGGGCGCTCTGGCTACGATTTTTTGAGCCCTTAGCCCTTACAGGAACGGATTTACTTGAAAAATTTTCGTGACAGATGTATGATGCGACATCATCGGACTCCCCAGCCCACCGAGGGCGCAGCGCGCACATAGCCTTGACGTCAACCCTTCACTTGTCACCGCGTCAGTCCAGGCAATTCAACCACGCAATTCCCATGTTCCACGTTCATACACAAAAAAACAAACTTCCGTTTGACTCCACGTTTCGGAGCCGTCGCGCACTGGAACAGAGGTTACAGATGTCCCATTATTACCGTTAGAATAAATAGAGGAAAATCTCGCATCGTCTATTGTACATAGCCTCGTCATGAAACACCACTAGCACTGCAGCTGAAGGGACAAAGCATGGACTGTCAACGCCGCCTATCTGGATCTATTGGTAGGACCCGATGCAATTCCTCCACGTGGGCGCTTCATAACGTTAGCCGACCATTTCTGCAGCAGAATCGACGAGAACTTACAGGACTTCGTCCTCATCGTCAGTATGATCTTTGACACGAAGATGGATCATGGGCAAAGAGAAGACCAACCCCGCAATGAGGAGTGCCCATGTTGACAGAAAGAGATTCAGGTACCTGAGAATCGGGGATCAGTCACAAGAAGAGGGACTAGCTTGCGATACGTACGGCACTTTCATCGCATCTGCACGCCAAACACCCGCAGCCCCGGCTGACTGTATAGACTTATCTGAGAGGAGAACCGAATTTAGTCTGTACTGTACATCCAGTAAGAATAGGCTGCCATGAAAAGTGACTTACAGAAGCCGGTAAAGTAAGCAAGCTTCGCCGGGTCATTTGACATGGCGCCCATCATCCAATACGCCGTCGTCTGCCACATCGAGTCGAGGAGGCCACAGAAGATGTACAGAAACAAGTGGCTAGTGTAGCCTTTGTCGTAGATATCCATTTTAAACGAGGAGTCAGGAGGCATGGACTGGCGCGTATACGTGCTGATGCTCTCGCTCAGCAAACACTCAGGTCGAGGGACGAAGCACGCACCGTTGATAGAAGAAGGCCCATGTATGGACGACCAAAACAAAGACTAGTAGTATCGACCAACCAGCGAAGGCACGGGCCCGACGTGGAAATTGGTGTTGGTCCAAGAGCAGGCCGATCGACACCGAGCCCACGATCTGTGAAATCCAATAGATAAGATTGTTCAGCGACCGCGCACGAATGTTGAATAGTGCGGCGTTGTAGTCATTGAACTCTGGGTAATAGTGAGGACTTCATCTATAACGGGCATAACTCCAGATAAAAGTCAACTTACGCCATGTATAAAACCAGTTACTGGCAAGAAACATGGGGAAAAGGAGCACGATGAGGGGGTCGTTACGCAGAGCGACGTAAAGACCATATATTTCAGTCTTCCATGATGGCTGACGAGGTGTCGTCACCTTGGTGCCATCGGTGCGAATCATGTCGTCAGGATTCGCCATGAAAAGAGGAATGAGGGCGCCCATTCCTGTAAGAACCATAAAACCGATCTATCGCAACGCGATCAGCAGTTTCTGCAAGCGTTGAGAAGAGATGCGCACATATGTGCCATTAGAGACTGGTGCGGTTGATTATGAGACAGTCGTGACAGGACACAAGCAACAAACTGGGCGCACCTCGGTTCGTCTAGCAAGTAATGACATATTGTTTAAGGACTGAGCAGCGAGAGCGTGGGTAAGACGCACCTCTGAATGAAAATTCTGGCCCAAAGAGACAGATGCACCAACGACCCCACCCAAATTAAAGATGGACCAGAAGATGCCTATGAACTTTCCTTTTTGATCCTCAGTGGGGTACGCAAGCATTAGAGATCCCTGTGCTGTCCAAAGCAAACCGGCACACACGCCAAGCGCAGCTCCTGCCACAATAACGAAACCTCCTGCGTTGCTGTGGACATTGACGACACTGAAAACGGCGATCAGTAGAGTTCAACAAAGAAAAGGCGAGAGGTGTTTACAGATATGACCCAATGTAGATGGCGTACCCGAAGCTTCCCAGAAAGAGGGTCATTCGGGGCCCAAGGACGTTATTAATGGAACTAGTGCAAGTTAGTTTGTAGGGAACGAGAGAAGAAGATATACAAACCCAGCAAAAAAGGCTGCTACAGCAAATGTCGCATACAACGTTGAATTGGCGTTAGCGCTGGTGGTGCTGTCGACTTGCCCTCCAGCACCAAGACCATTGAGCGCGTTGAAAAGACCCGGACACATGAAACAGACAAAACCGAGGAGCACGACCTGGGTGTAAGGGTGATAAAAGAAACCTCTCAGACCGGTGGGCCGAAGATGAACGACGGGGAATTGTGATGTGATGTCCTCTGCGAAGCTAGACCCACTGGAATAACCAATTAGCCCAGGACTGGATGATGGATAGTACTCGTCGACGGCATTGTCTGCACTAGAGACGTGTCTGCGCTTTTCAGCGAGGTTGCCCGACATGGGACGAGGCCCCAGATAAGGGTGGGAGTAGGGGTGATGGTGCGGAGAGGAATGCCAATAGGCGAATCATGGACAGGGATCTAAAGAGGACCTAATAAGGGCCAAGAATGGACGCGAGTCGCAAAGCCCAAAGCCCGGACGGACATCGCTTGGCCGTCCCTGATAACTTAAGCGCAGCGCATCATGGCGCTAGTGGAGTGGCGCTCACACTTACCCCTTAAATATTACATTACATATCAAAATAAAAATTATTGGAATCCGTTGTCAGACGGCACGAACCAGATATATTATAGTATTTATCCCACGCCCGGCAACATCCCGACACAGCCCACACCTTATTACTATCGTCACAATTATTCATTATCATTCGTAAGATACTCTCGCCCCGACAAGAGGGCGTAAAATCATTACCCTACGAACAAAGTTCAACAACTGCTGACAAATAAGCGAAAGCCTGCACGAGATATGACATAGACACAACAATTGGGCAGGTTCAAATCAGGATCAACGATCGGTTGTCGAGGAGGCAAGGGTAAACAAGGAAGAAAAAAAAAAAAAAAGGGCTCTATTCCAATCAAAACATGTGCCTCGATCGGGTAGAGCGCTTATTCTGATGTTGCTGTAGCCACGCGATCGCGGAGCCCTTCCGCTGTAACTGTGTCGTTGGAAGATGTACGGCCAGGATGGGTGCGGTGACTAAGATTTGTGAGAATAGGCCTCATCACGCTGTAGTACGCCGTCTGCGCACCCTGAAAGCAGTTAAGAAGCCCGTAAGTCTGATGGAATGCAACCAAGGCAAGGACACTCACGCGAAAAGCGGGGAGTTGCAGCCAAAGGATGAACAATGTCTTGAACGAGAAATACCACGGGAAGTAGTAAAGTAAAGCACGGAGAGCAAAGCCTTCCGCAAAATTGAAAAAGCCGAAAATAACCCAATATGTGAGCCACTGGGCATCATCGTCGTGCCCGGGTGACTCAAGAGCCTTGAAAGAGAGGTAGGCGGGAAGGCCCCACCCAATAAGGTTGGAGACAGGTGCAGCGAGAGCATTGACGAAATGAAGGAGCGTGAGGAGGGTAACAGCGCCGATAAAAGCGTATGCCTTTGGTACCTGAGTACGCTGTTCCATGCTTACAAGAACAGGATATTTGGAGAGCTACATGTAACGTGCAATGTCGTGGATCACTGATTTAGACGCACAAAAGTATGCTGAGGGGCAAGAAACCACACCTCTTTGTCCAACTGAGCAAGATAATAGTAAGCTTTGGCCTGGGCCTGTTGGAAAGCGGGATGTTGCTGAACTTTTCGCTGGGCAGACGACATCTAATAGGTTACAAGTAGCACCAACCAGGAAACGCCAGATTAGTGAGACTGAAAGACAGAGAAAAGGAACTGAAATGTAACTACTTACAATGAAGATGTTGTAGGGGCGTCGTGGATGTTGAGAGTAAGAGAGGAGGGCGACAGCGAGCAGGTTGATATGGTGTTGATGACACGTGTTTGCCCTCACTGCCGCCGTGGCACTTGCCTTTACGTCAGGCACCACCTCTCTCCCCTCCCGACTTGGCCTCCGTAGGTTTACCGCTTGAAGTACATTTGGGTATCCAGCTATGTCTGATAGCCCTTCGGCAACGTATGCCGCCGTTAAGGTGTGTAAGCTCTCCATTTGCGCACTGGTCCAGCCTGTCTTATCCCATTCAGCACCTTCACAAAATTGTGCCAGCATTTGCACCTCATGTGCCTATTGGCCTCCTGTCTTACCTCGCATTCATTCTTCTCACTGCAACCTTCAGCCTCGCATTTTATTTCACTACGTATGTAAACATCATATCCTCGATACGCCACAATTCTCACTCCACATCCACATAGCCTCTCGACATCACCCATTCCCACGCGTGAGGTCGTGGTGGCAATCGTAGCTAGCGCACTTGGCGGTTCTGGTGTTGTCGCGCTCTTCTGTTCAGTAGGCGTTTATGTGTAGCACAACTTCCAAGATAAGACAACCCACAGATTCGCCCCCTTCAGTCGCGGACGGGAGCACGAGGGTCAATTATTTATACGCCAGCCATGTTTGCAGCTGATGCACTGAGCCGATAGAAATAGTGAGAGAGCCGATCGAGGAGAGCTTAGAAGTACCATACGGTATACAAAATAGTGGATCCTTCATCGACACTGCGCATCTAGCGGATCCGAATTGACTCTACACGAGTGTCCGAGAGTAATAACGAACACAGACCTGAATCTCTTTCGAGTATGCTTCTGTATGGCCGCATTCGGGACATGTCTCCGTGACCTGGACAGCGTGGAATCCTCATAACTTCATGCTAGAAAAGGCTAAATCCGATACCTTCAATGATGTATCAGAACTTTCATGAACTTTTGTCTTGGTTTTACGCTTCTGCCTCAGCGAAGATGGGAAAGCGTCAGGGTGTGAATGCGTTGTGATCTTGCTATTTTCATAGGCTGTCGGCACAGTTGCATGGAATGGAAAGGTAGTAAGGAGGAAGGAGAACATACAGCTCGCTGGCTCAGCATGACCGCACTGTTCACACTTAACGTCCGGCTCGCTTCCAAACGGGAGACTGAGAAGCGTGCCACAGTCCGGGCAGAAAAGCAACGAGCCTAGTCACCGAAGGTAATGGATTGAGTGATAAAAGATCACCAAAAATGCACAAATTCACGTATGGATCACACACCGATTTTGTGGGCGATTGCAGGCATATCCGAGACTGAACCTTAGCTGACAAGGTCCCGCCGGTTCTTCTACGATGGTCAACTTTTAAACTCGCGAGACTTCTTTTAGGGAGAAGCGTTATCCCATCAGGGACGACTTCATGATATAAGCAAGGGATATCGTTTTGCAGGTGAGCGCTGTTTGTCCTCGGCTCGATGCCATTCACTCCCCTTTGCACGTAGTAGCCGGGCCAAGAGGCCAATATAGTATGGGACTCAGGGTACATATCGTGCTGGCTTATTCATGGGACACAGGATATTCACGTTTATTCGTGCTATCGTCATGGTGGCCATGATGGCAGCCATTACTACTACCACTGTAGAAATTCTCATAACGTATGGCGCTGGTTAAGGCATACATTATAAGATTTATTCGTTATCATATCCCAATTTTCCCCGCATATAACGAACATAGTTCAAGGAAAAGCCTGACGATACATTACGAGAATTTCTACTGTAGCTGCGGGTGGCCATTGACCGGGCCTCACTGGCACGGTGGTGTCCACGAACGACACAGACCGTGTGGTTGCTCACCCTAGCCTGGTGCGGGAAAAAATGCTGTGGTGTTGTGTTGGGTCCAATGGGACTCTGATTTTACGACGTAAGAATGAGTTCAGGAACAGTACAGTACCCTGACAAAAGTTTTGGAAATCACATTTGGCTGAGGTCAACACCAAAATATAGTCATGTGATGTTCCAAAACTCTTGCAGTACTAGTAGTGCACTGGCTGAGTTATCAACACCGTAGTAGCTGGCATGCCAAAGTTTGTGGTTCCAAAGCGAAGGACGGGGATGAGCGGTTGTTGTTCCCGTCTCACGAACGCCAAAGGCAACCAACATGGACAAGCCACCCGGGCCGTGACCTGCCACTGCAGTACGGCCCCAGTTACGACTCGGACCCAGGCTGCTCCCGCACCCCCCGCTACACCAAGTAACACGGCTGAACTTGAACGGTCCCCGGTAACTGGAGTCTCGGGGTTAAAATTCTGCAACTACTCGCAAGGGAAGTATACAGACTTGTACTTAGGGGAGACGTCGGACCCTCATGTGTTCGCTCGCAAACTGCACCGATGCTGCCACTTTCAACTATCCGCATCACTCCGCGAATGGTCAAGTGCGCTTGGGAGTCTGCAGCTCACACAGGGCATCTTCCAGAACCTCGTTCAACTACAGGCGTGAGGGTTTAGTACGAATGAGCAGTTCAAAGGTTTAATCGCCTGGCTACCGAGGCACCGTCACGATGACGGTAGTTTGCTGTGGTGATGTTCCGACTCTATAATACAACAATAATACGTTTATCGGGCTCCTTGTAAAGTTCCAATTTCCGAATAGATGGTGCATACCGGTCAGATACGGGGTATAATATGCTCTTCAGAAATAAAGAGGGGCTGATGGACCACGCATCGAACCCTTCCCCGAGGTACTAATAGGCGCCCCGTCCTGGGACAGCGGAGTACAAACGACCCCCAAACAGAAGGACTGGTACTACCACCACGTCACTAACACCTTCACAGGATCATGCCGCGAAGGGGCAACATCAAACATATACTGCAACGGTGTTATCTCAAACAGAGGCCGCGCGGATGGTAAACAGGTGGGAGCGGCCTCTGCAGCCTTCTCTGCCACGAAGAGAAAGAATGGGGCCATGCTGAAAGCATCCTCGGCGAATCGGTAATGGAGACAGACACGATGATACGAGCCCTTAAACCGGGACTCGACGCTCTCACTAACTTCCTAGCTGCGATGCCACCGCAGGTGCATAAACCCACCCTCATATTCTTACCCTCCTGCAGAGCAATAAGCAAAACACTGAACGGGCGGAGTGGGAGCCGGGATGAAGCATAATATTGGGACAGAACAGAGGGGATTATATACCCCTCACTAAAACACACGACCACCCTTACTATACCCTTCCGCTGCCCATAGCCAGCTAGCCCTGGCTCATCGTTTAGAACATACACGCTCGAGCATAATACGTAGTACATATACATGACCGCCTCTGTATCGCGTTGTATGCACCGCGGAGTACAAAGTCGAATTAAATAAATAAAAAATAGTACGCTGGCGCTATGACTTGTCATAAGCTATTTGGTGATCGAAAGAAGTGGGCGCAAGGATTCAGAGCTTTGTGATCAACATGGCAACCAATGTATAGCCCACCATGGCGGGAGGTGCGACGATACAATAAGACCAGAAAGTTGTGCGACTTATAAGTCGTTCAAATGCATTGCTGGTGTCTTGTGCGATCTATTGGGAGGAGAATCATGTTCAGTGACGGCAGACGACGGTACAACAGAAACATACCTGTGCCAAAGTCACAGCAGGAGGCGACGCTAGTAGGAGCACAAGACTGAGGTTAAAAACGGGACTGGCGTTGGTATGGAGTGAGTTATAAGCACGACGACCTTAGCGATGAGTGCGTACTCTTTCAACACGTCCAGGGACCCTCGGAGCACGCCGAGTACCAGGAGTGGAGCGAGTAATACAGGTATGACAAACATACGAGCAAGTATTGTTACGAGGATAGTCCTCCCCTCGCCTCTATTTACAGGCCGCAGTACATGAGGCTGCAATGGACCAATTTCTCGCTTCCGACCTCCGATGCAAAAAAACCTGCGCAAACCACTCACGAGCGACGCTCGCTGCCATCCGGATGTACCAGAGGGTGTTGGTTCAGACTTGTCTGTAGGCATGTGGAAATATGCGCCGAGCACGACGAGCGTGATGGGAATGGAGCAGTCGCCTGCTTGGGTGACAGCGCTGCGAACTGGTCCCAAATACCCCTTGATCACGTGTTGCAGAGGCTGGGTGAGCGCAACCACGATAGATAAAAACGAGGCCCAAAGAGGGGGGGTCATGAAACCATTCGTCTTTCTCCAAACCATGCCACCTGCATGTACCACACACTGCATAGATGTTGGGGGTGGGAGAGACCACACAGGTATGGGCACACCGGAGCCCACTAGGATCTCGGGGTTAGAGATGAAGCCAGCTTCGGGGTCAAATGATTGGTGAGTCCTCGAGGCCCAGGGAGAGATAAGTGCAGAGTCTCTGCAGTTTATGTTACACTGAGTATGATCAAGCTGCCCTAGCTCGTCTCGACCAGTCGTGATTTGGCAATCCGTGACCTGGTCATGGCCTTGGCTAGCACTGCTGGCTCTACAGACATCCCCGTGCCCCAGTTCCTCTAGGTTCTCGGTGCCTCCACTCGGTGAGCCAACTCCACTGCTGAGTCCTGTGTTGTGCTCAATTTCGTCCGGCGGGACTGCTTTGGAGAGTAGGTGAACTCCGTAACTCCAGCGGAGCTATGATTACCTGCAATCAGGTACAATACAAGAGGCCATAGAATGAACTCACAAACTGCCCCATAGTACCGCAAAGTAATATATAAGTAAGTGCGCGTTCGAGTATGGTATCAATGGTATCGTTTTCCCCCCACTCCAGCCCCGGCATTGTAAGAGCGAGTGATTGGAGAAGGGCAACTGGGAGAGAATTTGAGTTCATGATCATGGAAGCAGCCATTGCGAAGTTCCTACACAGAAGCATTGGGTAACCATTAGTAAAGGGGAAATGATGGGAATGAAGCAAACCTTTGCGGGCGACTAAGTCGGAAAACATAAGCAAGGAGCCACGCCACTGCCAAGGAAACACAGCTGAGGAGCATAAAAAAAATTGGGAGAATCCATAGTTCCTTTAACTTGTCTGCCATGAATAAGTAGCAGGTTAATCAAGTGGGGAATTAACACACCTAATGAGAGAGAAAAGGCAACTTTAGAGAAGAGGAGACAGGGGGTGAAGAAATTTATGTTTATGACGTTTAGTTGCTGTAAGCACGATGAGAAAGCATGACAATGACAAATGGCAGATTTGCCTTTTGCGTTGACTTGTTCAGAAGGCCTTGCCGAGTCAAAACATAACCAGCGATAGACACAAGAATGACCTGGATAATGGACTTGCGTGGTGATAGAAGATGTAAGCGAGAATGGTGGATGGAAAGTGCTGAATTTAGGGTGCTTACAGCAGAGACGGTCCGGAAGAGCGGCCATATGGGTGTTTCTTCTGTATCTGTGGAGGGGGGCATCACATGGAGAAGAGTCAACATTAGAAAAGAGGTCAATCCCAGGCCGATTAGAGGACGCCCCAAGCCTTATAAAGGGGAGCGTTTATCATTAGCTGCGAAAGTCAACCAGGGTCTACGGGCTTCGCCGCTTCGATTTATGTGCTGCAGCCCTGATAAGGAGAAGGCATGCCCGTGTGTTCACACACACACACAAGGGTGGATTGCTGGACGGGACCCAGAGCTCCTTTGGAGTAGGTCTGCATGATTCCAGTCTGAAGGCTGTAAAGTAGATTATTTTCATTGGCTGTGGGAATGGTCCATGAACCCCGAACTTGCACCAGTGTCAACTCAACGGTACAAGTTGGACAACTCGGACGGGCTTGCATTGGACCGCAACAACACGAGAACTTTAAGACCCCAAGGGATCTAAAAAAGGAAAACTAAGGCACCAGGGCTGAGACGTCGGTCCGGGTGGGCCGGTGCCACTGGCAGCAGAACAGACAAGTGTCGTGAATGATTCTTGTTCTCTTGTTTGCATTTGTCCTGGGGCACGATCGCTGCTTCGGGGAACAAAAAGCTCTTTGTGCTTGACTTTTATGCCTCAGGTTTATATGTCCGATGCTTCCATGTGCCCCTAATGTCCTCGTTATTCTCCCTCCACCCTTTCTTCCCCGGGCCCTGCGCGCTGGCGTGCTGCAAATTCCGACTTGAACTTGAAGCTTGAACCCCTACACGGCGCTGGTTAATGGCTCCTTACTATATAGATCCAGGGAGATGCTTCGAGGTTCCTTTCTTCATTCCTCTCCCAGACAGGAATGCAATGGCTGTTCGTCTTGCAAGCATCCGCCTAATCATGAGAAATGCAAGGGAGAGGCAGTCTCTTTCCTGTGCAGAACACAGACGAAAAATCTCTACCCGACCTACCCAATATCGCGACAAAGCCAAGTCTATCATGAATTGTGGCCGGCTCAAGCGCTTCGTTGGCAATCTCAACGAACATTATTTTGATCACCTAGATTTTCACGACTGCTTGAATCGTATATCTCCCCTCACAATTCAGGTTCCTTCATTGTGTTCGCCTCTGAGCCCACCACCTCCTTGTTTATTGTAAGTATCCCTCTTTCAGTACCTGTGGCGGTCTACATCAATTCCATTCAGTGGCCCTCCAAGGCAACACGACTTCAACGCAATCATAAGGAGCAATCTCTCTTGGTCCCAATTCGCTGCTCCGGCTCCTGCAGGGTGGCGAGAGCAGTTTCTCCACGAACGAAACTGGGAACTTGGAGTTGAACACCGCGCCTGGAATGTCTACTCTGAAGAGGAGCGAAAGGCTGAGTATGCTGCCCTGCAGTCGCAGCGACGTCACCTTGAGGTTTGTCTGCAAACGGATACGAAAACTCCGCCACCACTTCAACGGAAGCTCCCTATTCCCCTCCCCTCAACCACCCTGTCTCCTCTATTGCCTTACGGTCGAAGCGTCCAGCTGAAATGCGATGGTGAGGAGTACAATATGTTCCTACCTACCAATGGTACGCTTTTAGGTTTCCCTGCCTTCGTGAGTTGACGTTGACAACATGATAACAGCACAGCGACGGTATCCGATAGAACACCCGAAGTCGAGACCACCACTCGCATGTCACTCTTCACGGCAACGTCCTTCGTTACATGTCGTTATTCCTGGCACAGAGCATTTCAAGGCTTGGCTTACCGGTGGTGGTCGCCTTTGCTATTCACCGCTAGTATGTTTCATGAAATTTTCCATGTCCTCTCCGCTGATATCTCTCTCAGTCAGCGATAGGAACGGACGCACCTTACCCATCTGTTCTTCTTAATGCGAATCATGTTCGTGCCTATCTTGATGCTATGCATGGGCCACACAAAATCATACCTGGGCCCGAGTCCCTTCAACTAGCCTATCCTCAATCCCCACGACAGCAGTTTTTTCCATCCAAACTAGTGATAGAAATATCAGCTGAACGAATGTCGTCAAGACATGTCGCTCACCATAATGCTCAAAAATCTCCATTCTCATGCCCTTCAGGCTCTGTGGTACTGTTTCCCAACCCAAGTATGGCACCTCCTTCTGCAGCATCCAAACTGCATATTCATCAACCCCAACCCATGTACCCTTTGAAACGCAAAGCAAGTCAGGATACCACCGCCGTGTCAAATGGCTTCCCAAAAGTATGACTTTCCTGCATTTCTACGTGCGTACCATGCCTAATCAACTACCACTATAGAAGCCGCGCCTACAAATCTTTACATCAGCTATAAACCCTCAGTACGAATACTAACCATCTCAGTCATGATTCCTTACGTCACACTTTCGATCGTTATATCAATGCCCGGTGTTGAACCGAATTCCTGTGTATTTCATCTTGAGTCTTGACCTGCATGTTTGGACCGCCCCGGACAGCGGCCGAACGAACTTTACCTGCGTATTTTCTGTGCTCTTACCGATCTCACCCGTCCTCCTTCTTGTACATAGCACAATTTCTTTTGTTTTTCTCCGCTTTGTAATATGGATGACATGCGTACTCGCACGCGCCAGTCTCAGATCTGATCGATTATTTGACAACTCTGATAGACTACCGTATCGCGCGCATCACGGCTACTCTAGGTCGCGATTTGCTCTCACTGGCTTATATTCACACAGTTTCTCCTGTCACGAACATAGTCTATTCTGCAGTATTAGAACATGCCAGATCCGACGACACAAGCAAATTACCTACAAGCTTGCTCTACACACGTCGACTTCGACTGGACTCTGGACTTTGCAAAACAGATCGTGGAAGGGTCTGCAACACATACAATTCTCGTTCGAGAAGATGTCGAAGAAGTAATGTACATAACTATTAAAGCCTCTGGAATCCGTTGGATCGTATTGACAAGGTTGTATCAAAAGCTTTGACACATCCGGACTGGAAATAAGCCAGGTTCTGGTAAAGGAAGACGAGGTAGAAGTAGGTCATTCAGCTAGCCACTCATTCACTCCATATTCATGCTAAAGCATCAAATTTGCATCAAAGTTCTCCCTTGGTGCAAAACATGAAGTCATGGGTTCGGCACTAAACGTTCCCTTAACCCGGGGAATCCGGGCGGGCTCTATTGTGAAGATCACGATATTTTACAGGACGACGAAAGATAGCACGGCACTTCAGTGGCTCTCTAAGGAGTAAATACCGCCTGAATTCTCATGCGATATACGTATATTCATGAGGCACGCACTCAGACAGACACAAGGAAAGCAATTTTCGTATCTCTTCAGCCAGTGTCAGCCGATATATGCGCGAGCTTTAGCACCATTACAGGGTGAGATCTATTTCTGACCCGCCCTTTGCCTTGCGGATTCACATCACATGTAGATACACCTTCGTTAAAGATCGTGCGTCGTTCGTAAAATACAAGGTGCCACCTGACTTGTTCTCAGACGTACACTGCAAGGGTCGCATCCGTACTGCCAGTCCTACTCTCGGCCATCTGCGTCTCACCTCCCTCTGAGGGCCCCGCTCACGATGGGAAGGCCATCGGGAAGGATGTTGTCAGCTATGTATACGAGCAGGTATGGCTAACATCCACATCCCAAGTCTGAAATCCGAGGTTTGACTCTGAATCAACAGCCGGTCGGAATTCCCTCCTATCTAATTGCTATTGCTAGCGGGAATCTCCGTTACAAACCTTTCCCGGCGATTGAAAGAAGAAGTTGGAAAAGCGGCGTTTGGGCAGAGCCCGAGTTACTAGACGCCTGCTACTGGGAATTCAGCGAGGACACTGGAAGGTCCCCATCCGGTCTCATTTTTCTTGGTACATAACTGAAGCTCTCCCTGTTGCCAGGTTCCTCGCCAAAGAAGAGGATGTTGTGGGTCCCTACAATTTGGAGTGTACGACGTCTTGGTTCTTCCGCCATCATTCCCGTATGGAGGCATGGTGAGTCGCCTGAAACCCCCTCTTCCCCAGGATTTGGCAACCTTCGTTGACGGACTGAGAAGGAAAATGCTTGTCTTTCCTTCTTGACACCTAGTGCGCGTTATTTCTTGAACTACCTTACCGATCCCTGATCAGCGCTCTCAGCACTTATTACTGGAGACCGGACACTGGTTGACGTTGTCGTGCATGAGTTGACCCACTCTTGGTTCGGGAATGGCATCACGTGAGATCTCGATCTACAGTTCCGTACAATGTGAGACTGACGCCGCCCGTCCATGCAGGCATGCGGACGCGACCCACTTCTGGCTCAACGAAGGTTGGACAACATACGTTGAACGCCTGCTCCAGCAATTTCTTCACTCCCCCGCAGAGCGTGGATTCCAATATGTCATTGGTTCTACGGCCCTGAACGAGGCTTTGAGTAACTACGTGGATAGGCCGAAGTACCAGCGCTTGGTCATCGATTTTGAGCCTGGCGAAGACCCCGATGATGCATACAGCAGCATCCCGTATGAGAAAGGTTCTAACTTCCTTTTATACCTGGGTGTGTTTGTTCGTCGCCGTTGTACAATGTTCAAATCTCACGGATTACCAGAAAAGACGCTGGGAGGCTTAGACGTCTTTTTGCCTTATATCCGAGACTACGTTGGGACGTTCCAAGGACAAAGTATTACAACATGGGACTGGAAAGCGCATCTATACGCATATTTTGAGAAACACGGCGGTCAAGAAAAGCTAGACGCGCTAAACAGCGTTGACTGGGACGTGAGCTCGTGTTCGTTCGGACACCGTTTGCGTGAATTGATTTATCTGCTCCTCAGGCTTGGTTTTATGGAGAGGGCCCGAAGCTTCCGGTGGAACCATCATATGATACGAGCCTTGCCAAGTCTGCTTATGGTCTTGCAGCACGATGGGATGCCTCACGGTCCGTCTCCGATATAGCTGAGCTAGATTTTGCCGCATCCGACGTGGAAAACTACAATTCGAACCAAAAGAGTGAGGTCTCAACGGTTTCCACTTCTCCGGCTTCTTAATCTATCGTAGTTGTATTCCTCGAACGCCTCGCGGCATTCACAGCCCTACCCCCCACTCACATACAATACCTCGGGGAGCTCTATGAGGTGGCTACTTCCGCGAACGCCGAGATCCGCCTGCGTTTCTACAGCGTCGCCCTCAAGGACCCCAAGTCGTCGGCGGCGTTCGACTTTACAGGCCATGCACTTAAATGGGTGACCGGACGTGATGGCACAGGTGTAATCAAAGGCCGCATGAAGTTCTGCCGTCCTACGTTCCGCGCGGCGAGTAGAGTCAATCCCGCTCTCGCAAAGGAGTATTTTATGCATTCGAAGGAAGAATTCCATCCAATTGCAAGGAAATTGATTGAGAAGGTGTGCCAGAACTTTGAAGTCTTTCACTGCGTCAGTTACTGACGGCTTCGGAAGGATCTTGCGTCTGTGTAGATGGTGATCGGGCTAGAAACAGATTGTAAGCTACGTGTTGGGTAGGAGTGACTCTACGGGTTGTGTGAATTTTCCGGACATTCCGAAGGCGGGTCAACGCAGCCACCTCAAGACATTGTATCACCAATTAAGTTCGATATCAGATTGGTTGCTTAGTATGCAACATTACCGACAAAGGAGTGCGAATAGAACTAGGCGGCTTCTACTTGAAACTGCCCCAGATGTCACCAAATACATCCTCCTTGTTGGGTTGCGTGTTACTTGTAGGCTTCGATGGCCCAAAGGGGCCAACATTCGCACCCGCAGAGTTATTGGTGGATCCTCCCCAGATATCGCTTCCGGAACCAAGTAAAGACGGCTGTTGCGTAGTAGTAGCACCCCAGACATTCGGTTGCATAGGTGGGACGGGGTTGCTCCAATTGTGCCCGACGTTCCAATCCGTACCAGATGAGGCATCAGTGGCGTTGCTGAACGGGGGAAGCGGCTGAGGGTGGGACTGAGCCACTGGTGCTTGTGTCCAGGGTGACGGCGCAGCTGGCGCGGAGAAAAGTGAGAGAATGTCTTGTTTGGTGTCTTTTTTGGGTGCATCTGTTGTGCCGGCGTGGGGTTTGCAGGCGGTGCGTGGAAATCGAGAGAGAAGAGGTCATTTTCTGGTGCGGGGGGCGGGGTTGGAGCAGGGGCAGTAGCCGGAGTAACTTGAGTGGACACTGGTTGGGATGTCACCTGGCCCCGCGCGTACTGAACAGAGAGTAGCTGGTGTGGCTGCGAATGTCGCGTCGTGACGACAGGTGTGACGGTTGGAGCAGAGGGCTGACGAGCGGGGGGTCTGCTGGTTTGTGCGCAGTGATCTTGGGCCTGGAGTGGAGGCTGGTGAAGGTTCCGAAGCAGTATCCGCCGTCGATGGACCACCTTCGAGAACACCAGGATCGGAAGGAGGAGGGCCATCCATGGCCCAGCGGCGCGATTCATACTTCGATCGGATGAAAGACTCCATCTTGCTGAAGTTGTGATAGTTATGTCAGATAATGAAACGCGCTACAGTCAAAGGCATGAACCCACTGATCCGGTGGGACATGCCCAGGTTTGAGATGGGCTTCCCAGTAGAGATTGGCAAGGTGATTGCCCCATTTTTGGATGTTCTATCTTGCACGTTCACAAGATGAGACGGTGTGAGGAAACAGAGGCACATACCTCCATCTGCTCGGGTGTCCACGCGTCAAGATCAATTGACTTGACTCTGCTGATATGGGTGCCCATTCCACGGTGGATACCAGAGCAGCGAATACACAGGAAAACACCACTTATGCAACACATGAGATTGTAGAAAACAGATATGTATATTTGAGAACGCACATATTCCAAGAGGCCCAACGAGGGTCTAGGCATCTGGAGGTAAGAGCGGATCGAAAGAATAAGAAGGTGGACACACCATTGTGCTTGCAATCTGCACAGGCTCTATTTTCCGGGCGTTTTACCAGCTCTCTAAGAGTGCGCGCATGTCGTTCTATCGTGGCCTTGTCCTGGGGTGACATGTTGTGGAAATTTCGCAAGCAGATGAGAGTCAGCGTCAGAGTGCAAGACTGGACCAACCCGTGACCCTAGGCCTAGTGTAGTACGCAGCACGTACGTACGCGAGTGTCATTTTCATCGCAACAACCTATCATGTCCGCCGCAGCGAGAGCAGAAGCTCGAAGAAAAGCCATTCTCAGCAGGGGCACTGACCGCCTTTCCAAGCTAACTGCATCCGCGAGGGGAGATGATGCACCCCAACTCGCTCAAGCTGGCAAGTTTCATTGGCCTTCAATTGACCCGCTATTCACGATATAGTATTGGTAGGCCCACCACCACCTTACTCCTCACCCAGAGGAAGTCTTGCCAATTTCATTGGCGAGGACCCTCTCCCAGTTCCTCCAATTCCTGATCAGCCATCCCGTCGCCCGCCTGTTCCTCAGGCGTCTCCCTTTGACTCCTCAGGGCTAGCCAGTTCACCTCTGGGTCCATCCGTCTGGTCGAACGAGCAGCGACATCAATTCTTGCAGGCCTCCTTGGCACTGCACCACCCAACGAACCACACCCTGTTGGCATCAATGCCCCAGGTTCACACGGCGCTGAGACCGAGGACCCACTCCTCTCTTCATATCTAGCTTGGGTGTAGAAGGCGCATTCCAGGGCGCGGGAGGTGGTGTATCTCAGCCCCGAACGGAGGGGGAGAAACCAAAAACACTCGTTCAGAAGTTACTACCGCTTTTACACCTCGTTGCTGTGTGGGCTCTCGTAGCGTTTTTCATATTTTGGCGGGAGCCTGAATCATTTCGGACCCGGCACTCTGCTGTCGTTACTTCAGGTGATGTATGGAACCGGTGGGCCCGGCTGGCCAGTGGCCCAGCCGAGCAGAGTTCATGGAGTATAGAACCAGTAGTGAGTCTTCGCTGGTCGCTGCTGCCCAGTACTCCTAGCCTAACGTCTGCTACAGCCTTTTTTCTGGGCCTTTGTTTCTTTGGAGCTTGCCCTGCACTCCATGCGCATCTTTTTTGGCTTTGTGAGTCCTCACCCTACGGTACTCCCATTTCCCACTACCACTAAGTGTATTTTGCAGGACTCGACACGGCTCCCAACGCTTCTCTCACTCGCTCTCCTCTACCTCCCCAAACCCCTCCCTTCCATATTATTGTACTGCTCGAAATACTGGCAACTAGCTGGGATATTTGCAGACGATCTCGCAGCTGTCGTGGTTGCAATTGGTCTGTTTGTTGCGGCATCCAGCTTTTACGAAAACTGGTCCGTTCCTTGAACGACCTCTACTGAGTACACCGATATAGAATGCTCATCCGAATGGTAGATTTGGTGTGCAAAAACCTTTTATAATGATGAGTAGCGAAGGAGAGTTCACCAAGCTGATGTGAGAGAGAAAACGAAAGGCTACGGAAGCACAGCCGCAGCACCGGTTACGGGCCTTGGCGTTGGAGAGACATGGCTCTCTATCGGCCCGTCGACGATAGGAAGGCCGGCCTCCACACGCTTGGCCTTCCAGCGCGTCCAGCTATTACCCCCTGCCGAATCCATGACTTCTTGAAAAATTTTTGAGGACCACTTGTTGTGAAGGTTAAAGCTCTGTCTTCGCCCATCAGCTACGTGTGGGTGAGGGAAATATAAGACTTCAGGCGCAGGGTTTAGTAGTGAAAGGGGACGGACAAAACTCTAATACAAGCTCTGGCTCCCAAGTTTCATCCCTTGTTTTTGGAAGTTTGTTGACCTGGACGTCAATCGTTGGATTTGCATACCGTATCCTAGGCAAATCTTCCTTCAGAAAATGACTATGGGATACGTTCGGTCAACCGTACGCTTTTGTACCAACATGGAATGACTGACCGTGCACCGAAATGGTCATTGCGCTGTGCAAGTGTGAGGGTGATGTTCCTAACCCCAACTAAGGTAGGCCGCGGTGCCTTTTTTAGATTCAGCAGAATTTGAGAGAGGCGTGAAGGCCCTGGAAGCGGCTTGGGCATCGTTAGGGAAGTGTGAGTGCCACGGTGGTGTGTGTCAGTGGTTGTTTGATGTTGTTACTGTACAGTACAGTATTGCTGACCACTGACCACTGACCACTGACCGTTCCGTTCCGTTCATCCACCGCCGCAATCTTAAGTTATCCGAGCACCAACTCCACGAACATGAATGAAGATGATACTCTAATTCGACGTCGGCCTCGTCGTAGCACCGCGGGTAACCGGTGCGCAACTCGCTCCGTCCTTTTGAGAACTCTATGGACCCATTGACAGCATGGAGGCGGCGCTCGCCGAGCTCAACATAGAAGACGTGAAAGATGAAGTGGACGACAAGGACTTTGTCGTTGTTAGAGGTCTGTATCATCATATTCTCATCACGCAATTTCTCTGATACGTTTTGGTAGACGAGGAGGACGTATTCGAGTCTGACTTTGAAAGCACGGATGAGGAGGCAGAGGCGACGCAGCAAGCCTCTGACCCCGGAGAAAAGTTAATAAGGGCTGAAGAGCGTAAAGAAAAGAAGGTGATTCCTTTCGTACTTCTACGACCGTCGAGCCAACTACTATCTACTGCAGGCGGCGCAAAGCCGCTTTGAGAGAGCTGCTGCTGCTGCTCACGCCCGTCAGAAGGTGACCTTTAACCCAGAGATATATGATGATGCAGCAGAAGAGAGCTCTTCTTTGGCTGCGAAGAAAAAGAGGCGCGTGTCTCTCGGTCTCGCAATCGATGCAGAGACTGGTGAAGTTATCAATAACGCACAGCGTCAAAGCCGGCGCTCGCACACTATTCTAAACACGAGTGCCACTGCGCAACGAATGAAGAAGGATGCCGAGGATAAGAAGGTGTGTTTGCTTCGTTACGCCGGTGGTTAAGGGCTCATCCAAGTATATCATGCTATCAAGTCGGTCCCGAAGAAGTCGAAGTTCAAGGTGCGTGCGCTAACGCAGGACGAGCTTATCGCACGCGCATTGGACATGGAAGAGGGCAACATCGTTGAGCATAGGAACTACCTGTTTGACGAGGAGGAAAAGAGGAAGAGGGCACACGCAGTTCGGACAGCGATATCCGGCCCACTTCTGAGATGGGTCAGCCGTCGTGAGACAATTTCAGTGCCAGTCGAGGCACAAAGCCCCCCCGGTATGTTGAAATGGCTTCATTTCTAGGGATTCGTCAATACTTATTCTTGAAGTTGGGGGGAACGGCGCCTCAAGCTCAGTACCCAGGGGTTCAGGTGCAGAATCAGCTCCCCTACATCCCATAAATGGCGTAGATGCATCACTTCCGGCCTATTCACCTAAGCCCCGTACGGAAATGTATCAAAGAACTACGTGATCCATGAGACCTCTCAGGACGAGTCAGCAACGCGTCCCCCATGGAAGGATACCATGGCAGCGATGTTTGGTGATCACGTAAAGTGGGAGGATGTCAAAGCCTACGTGAGCAGAGGGCGACCACTGTGTGAGTTTTGCCCACTTTATCACATTTCTACTCTGATGAGGAATTGTGTGTCCAGCTCGACCAGTGCAGCTATGCCTTGTGACGGGCCGCCCAGCGCGCTACCTCGATCCCCGTACCAACGTGCCATACGCATCACCAGCAGCCTATCGAACACTGACCATGATTTTGAACCACGAATATGTCTGGAGCCATTCTCTGGGATGTTATGTTACCTCCCCGGAAAAGTCTATTCTTTCCACGAAGCCTGATGGACCTGCGAGAGCCGATGGTAGCTAAAACCCGCTTACGAAACTAGCGCGTCACTGATAGCCGTCGTGGTGCGGGTCCTGCACTCGATGGGTATTCGTCTGATTTCATTGAGCCTACGGTAAAAGCAGGGATACTTGTGGACGGAGCGGCATTACTGGAAATATCGAATGTGCTCCTACATCTTTCTCCCGTACTAAGCGAACTTCGATGCCCATGTATCTACACTCCTGCCCAGGTGTTGGGGTAAACGGGTCAGCTTGCTGACTGTGGGCAGACGCGTACACAGGCGTCAACAATGCGTCGAATCAATCTAAAATCGAAATAGCATTTGTCCGCCACAGTCGATCTGAAAAGAACTCAGTCATGCGGTCTTTTTCGGACGATGCCACTCGACCCTGGACTGGGCAGTCCCGTGCAACGTCTGCTCCTCGCCCTCGCACGGGACAATCCCGGCCAGGGACAGTGCAGGCTCCAACTACGGCTGTGACTTCACGATATGAGGCTAGCTTCCTCGTCGCATTGCTGGAAGGTCGTGGTGTCGCACGAGAAGTTGGCATGGCCGCGCTTGACCGCGATACTGGTCGTGTCATGTTGATCCAGGTAGAAATTCCTGTGGCCGTACACCGTGGGACGCGTGGCCTGATAGCCAAACGCAGCTTGCTGACTGCCAGACATATGTGAAGACGCTCCATCAGATGCACCTTCACAATCCAGCCCTTATTTTAGTTCCGGACACCTTTCTGTCCTCAAAAGACAACATGGGACCGTCGTCTGGAAGCACGCCGAGTTCGACATCCATACTCGTACAGTGTCTTTACGATGAATTCCCCGCGGTTCCTGTTGAACCCGTACTGCGCAAGTACTGGAATGAAGATGCTGGTATGTCTCGCCTCTATTCCAGCAGACCATTCCCATATTGCGAGTACAAGGCCTAGAATTCGTATTTCAACTTTGCGTTCAGGATGAAGAACGAGCGGCTACGATCGTAGCCGTTTCAAGGAAGTGCGCATATATGCACTTATCTCGTGATTTTCACACCCTGATGCTGACGTGGTCAGATACTACGCCCTGTCCGCCGCCTCAGCTGTGTTTAAATACGCAGAAATCAAGCTGAATACACAATTCGCGGCCGAATCGCTGCGCATTCGTTTTATCCCCGTTGAGGGGACGATGATGATTGATCCAGAAACGGCACGCAACCTCGAGATTGTTGACAATATGGGCAACGCAAAGTCCCCCCATTCTCTATTTGGGTATGTTTTCCTGTCTCTGGTTGAGAAGTATTCAATTCCTCTCAGCGTTCTTAATCATTGCTCCACCGCCATGGGGCGACGACTCTTACGAGCGACTTTGTTGGCGCCAGTCACAGGCACATCCATCCCATACTATATACCACTCTTGTTGACTTCTTTCCAGTTGGACCCGCGCTCGAAGCAAGGCTAGATGTTGTCGGAGGTATTCAGCGTCCACTGATTCATCCTTAACTTTGTTCAATCATTTTCAGAGTTGGTCCAGTCAGAGGATAGATTTACAGAGGTCAAGGATGCTTTGAAACATCTCTGTAAAGTAGACATCGACAAACTCATTACCTCGGTGCGTGCGAGCTTTACACCCCTCTCCACTTCTCCTTATCTCAGCGCTGCGCAGCTGGCATCGAACGAGACCCGTGAGACTAGTTCTGCGCGTACGGCCTCGTCACGAGCGACGCAGATGCTCAATCTGCGGGATGTCGTGCGGCACTTGCCCGCATTGGAGAAGGCCCTCATTGGGTCGAAGAGCCAGCTCTTGCGAATTATATGTGATGTGCGTGACGGAGCTCTTGCACCCGTCCACAATTTGGGCAACTCTCGCAGATGCTCTCCGATGAACGCCTTGTTAAAGTTGAACATTTCGTTTCTGAGAGCTTGAACGTGGATGCATCGCTCCAGAAAGTGAGGCCCCGTTCCAACTAGACAAAGGCAAGCCAACCCCTTTCAGACAGGAATCGGCGCCATCAACGCTCGTGTGTACGCCGTGAAGGTGATCATGTTTTTCTCTGCCCATGAAACCAAATTCAGGCCATTTAGGCGAATTGTAACCCTCTTCTCGACGTCGCCCGCGAGACATACAAGGAGAACGTTGGGGACATCCATGCGTTGCACCACAGCCTCAACGAGAAGCATGACCTGCACATACAACTCGTATACCAGGAGTCGGGATTTCTATTTGCCGTCAAAAAGGGAGATCTCGTTGAAGGGAAGCTACCCTGGGGTTTCATTAATCAATCCATGCAAAGGGGGAGATGGTTATTTACGAGCATGGAGCTCGTGAGTGACGAACACACCTCCAAAGTCTATACGCCGAACTTCAAGTTGTCGAATCACAGAAAAAGCGCAACGCTAGGATGAAAGATGCCCTTGACGAAGCTCTCATTCTAAGCTATTCGTAAATAAACCCTTTCTTCGATCTCCGCGTTCTTGATCAACGCACTCTAGAACAATCAAAGATCTTGTTTCGGAGATCTTGACGGATATTGGCGCCCTATATAAAGCTTCTGAAGCAGTCGGTTCTCCTTATGCGTGTCAATATTTTCACTGAGCCGTGACTTTTTCAATCCAGATAGCAATGTTGGACATGTTGTGGTCCTTTGCTCACGTCTCTATCAGTCCGTCCTTTTTTCCCCCCTGAAATCCCCATCTAACGTGTTCTCCGTAGTGAAGAATTATGGTGACCGTCCGCTTCCCAAAATATCGATTTGACCCTGATTACCTCTCTAGTCCGACCCGAGTTTACTGGCACACTTGCAATCAAATCTGGGCACCATCCTATTCTAGAGAATGTGCAGTCAGTGGGAATGCTCGTTCCTAACGACGTGTATTGCTCCGACTGCACAGCGTTCCAAGTATTACAGGGGCCAAAGTGAGTAACCGAATTGGCCATGCGCGATGACCTTACACCTCACTTTTGACAGCATGTCTGGTGTGTTTCTAGTCAGTACGATTATTCATTTCTACTCACCCTACGCAGGGAAAAGCACCTATCTCAGGCAGATTGGGTTATTGACGGTCATGGCCCAATGTGGTTGTTTTGTCCCAGCAGAGTACGCGAGTTTTCGGTGAGCCTACCGTCTGGCTATCGTTACCGCAACTCATCGCTGCTTTCCAGTATCCACGACAATCTCTTAACACGTCTCTCAAATGATGACGACATGGAGAAAAACCTGAGCACGTTCGCCAATGAAATGGCATCGTCCGCAATGATTTTAGGCCTCGCTTCTTCGCAGTCGTTAGTTCTGATTGATGAGTTGGGTAGAGCCACCTCCCCCAAAGAAGGTGTAGGCATCTCACATGCGATCGCCGAAGAACTCATCAAACTCAAAGTGAGTCCTGCGTATAGGAGCGCCTAAACTAACTCACATGTGATAGTGCTTCACCTTCTTTGCTACGTAAGATAATGCTCTGGGCTCTTTAAAGTCGCAGGTTTAAGCACATGCCACAGCCACTTTCACGAACTGTCTGTTACGCTGTCCCGCCAGCCGACAGTTGTCCAGTAGATGCGTCAGCCCCAAAGTTGCTGTGGATGTACTGACCTCTTCCGAGCTTGCATTTAAACGTTCAGGTATGCTAGCTAAGGGGTTCATGGACCGGCTCTCATGCCTAGCAGAGGTCACGACTTTCGAGTTCTAATATCGGCTTGACTTTCACATACAAGTATCCATTGACCGTTTATCCCTTCGTCGCAATCTTATGATTCTTCCAGGATAGTGAACGGTCTGGCAGACGAATTGAAGCATTATGGTTCAATTTATCACAATCCAAGCTAGTCTGGGGAACTAATCCTTGTTTGGAACTCAGGCCTTCAACTGGCACGCTTAGCGGACTTGCCAAAGGACGTACTCATAGAGGCTGGGGAAGTCGCGCAACGACTTGGCGATGAATCAGCACAAAAGGACGAAAACAGTGAATCCATAAAGGTTGCGCGAAGGCGAAAGGCTGTCCTCAAGGTACGCTGCGGCATATTAATTTGTTCTCGCCCTTTGGGTCGTCAGGATTTACACTGAACCTCAAGCTACGAACGACATTGACTCAAGCCCTAGAGCATTCGAGGCTCCCAGACCGAGAATTCCTGGCTTATCTGACCGCTTTGCAGGAGAAGTTTACAAAGGAACTTGCCAATAACCTTTCCTGATGCCTTCAGTCGTATTACCGAAGTGGCTTCCGTATCTTATGTCTTTCCCTCACGGCATCGCGCTCTGCATCCAGTTGGACATCGGTTCATCGAAACAATCAACTCGCTGTTTCGAACAAGGACGCCACCACTTTCTTGACCATGCTAAATTCCGTCCAGTGTATTTTAGGCGTTATCCGTAGCTCGAATTTGAATTTCACCGTAGTACCGTATGGGACCCAGCACGCGATCCCTTTTCCTTTCCTTTTGTTGAATTTGGAATTTAATTCTTGTTCTCTGACGGGCCGCTCGGTCTGTGTCAGACTAACTTAGAGTGAGCACAGGCTAGGTCGGAATCGGCAACGAGCCGAATTTGACAACAAGAACAATTACTATCACGACAGGCAAGAACGGATAAGCAGAGTCCGCTTATAGTCCACTGTGAGATCAATTAATGTCCAATATATTGACCACTAAGTAGATTCAGTTGTTGTTGCAAATTATATTAAGACAATTGAATGATCTGTCGACCCATCCTTATACGTCACATGATTTAAAATAAGAATATGCAAACAATTGAATATTAGTCATGTGCTTAAGAGAGAGCCCTTTATTTCCTGACATATGTAAACTAAATTGTTATCTCACCCGACGCGAATCATCGATAAGATTATATAAACTTATTTCACTCTATTGTTTTAGTCTTAACAGGCTCTGATTAGCTTAACGCAGCGGGGCATGGAAAGGCATCCATTTATACTGAATAAGATGAGACATAAATAATGTCTACAAATCAGGCTACAAATTTTAAATTAGAATAGTCTGCTAATTTGCTAGCGATTACCGGCCAATGGAGATCGATTGGCCCGATAATTTCCAGCTAATGAGCAGACTATTCTAATTTAAAATTTGTAGCCTGATTTGTAGACATTATTTATGTCTCATCTTATTCAGTATAAATGGATGCCTTTCCATGCCCCGCTGCGTTAAGCTAATCAGAGCCTGTTAAGACTAAAACAATAGAGTGAAATAAGTTTATATAATCTTATCGATGATTCGCGTCGGGTGAGATAACAATTTAGTTTACATATGTCAGGAAATAAAGGGCTCTCTCTTAAGCACATGACTAATATTCAATTGTTTGCATATTCTTATTTTAAATCATGTGACGTATAAGGATGGGTCGACAGATCATTCAATTGTCTTAATATAATTTGCAACAACAACTGAATCTACTTAGTGGTCAATATATTGGACATTAATTGACCTCACAGTGGACTATAAGCAGACTCTGCTTATCCGTTCTTGCCTGTCGTGTATAAAAAAAGAAAAACAACAACACGGATACATCACAATTCTTGGCACAGTCGATAACTTGATTTTTGCGCTCTGCGAGCACCATTCGAGACCTCTCGGTGCAAATCCCGACGCAGCGCTGCCGCGCGCTTGGACAAGTCGCTCTGCGTCTGCTCGTTCGTCGCGACCAGGAGCTGGTCGATAAGCGTGTAGGGTAGCCATGTCGACATGGCCGTTTTCGGTGGGTCCTGAGCAAGGCGCGACTCGGCCTATCGACGTCGTGAGAAGAATGTATGTATAGACGAGAAAAAAAAAATTTTGAGGCAGAACGCACCTTGTGGATGAAGGACAAGGTGAGCTCCAGCGCCAGCTCGAGCATCTCAAAGCGCATACAAGCGCGGATGAGCCACTCTGGGTGATGCTCCTGTTAAACGCATATAGTAAGTACTCCCGAACAAACACAACGGCATTTACCTCCAATCTATGAATCAGCCATGGAGGAGGGGTTGATGCACTCTCCAAGCCAGTGATCGTCTCAAAGACGACCTTGGAATACCGCAAATCCGTCTCCGGTCCATCATGCCGCTCGAGCGACTGCCGTAAGTACCGCCACCCGCGGTCCGAGGGCGTGCCCGCCCAGGATGTTACCTTATCGGTGAGCAACCAATCGGTGGTATCTTCCGATCTGTAAGCGCAGTTCAGGAAAGCTAAGAGGATCAGGGGGATCGCCGTGACCCACAGAACGGCATCTGGGTTGCGACTCAGCCGTAGGCATTGCCTAGTCAGATGCGAGAATAGATCGGTCAAGTCGACCTCAAGGGTACGGGCAGTAGCCATCGCCAAATTGAAACGATTGTTTTGGACCAACCGTAAGACGACGGATTCCGGAGAGCGCAGAGTTGCTGTTCGTGACGATCAGCACCTCATTCCCAGTGTGGGTTGTGCGGCGCTCACCGATTGCGCGTAACAGCTCCGGGTCCTTTCTCACGAGATCCAGCTGCGCGCTCAGTAGAGTGTATTCCGCGATTACATCTGCGAGTTTGACTATTTCCAAGTCGCGCTTCCCACTGGCGAATCTGTCTTCGGGGATGTGCTTTGTAAGTTTACGGCGCTTTGGCTCCGGCTGTCTCGCCCCTTGCTGTCCTTCTGGTCCAACTGGGAGAATGATCCACGGATCCTTCTGGTCGAGCAGAGCGAGCGCATTCGAGGAGATGACCAGGGCCTCGAGTTGCTGTTCGGCTAGAGCAATGTATTGCATTTGCTCGTTGGTGGTGTTTAGCGCCGCAAGCTTTCGGGCGCGCTGGTACATCGCAAGGGCAGCTGAAAGCTGCGTCAACAAAAGGCGATAAAAATTAAAATTAAAAAGTCGCCAGCTCACCATTTTGGTAGTCGCCATGAGTGACGTACCAGGTGTATAGGATTCGGGAATAGAATGGCTGCACGCGGGGGTCCGCATTCCGTGCTTTGAACGACAGCGACGCCTCCACCTCATCTACGAGGCCAACAAAATTGAACGACATGAGACGCTCAATCGCGTGCTCCTCGCACATTCGGTGAACTAGATGCCGAGCACATTCGCGCCGCCTGCGAAGATTATCATCCTAAGAAAAAAAAAAACGGTTCGCGAGTGAGTGACGACTTACAACGAATCGTGCGGAGTCGACATTAGCGCCGCGTATGCATCGTCCCAGTAACCCAAGTCTGTCGCGCCTCTGATGACCGTACTCCACAAGTCAGTAGTGTCCCAGTCTGGCGGCGCATTCGACAGCGCCAAGCGGGCAAAGTGAACATCATAATCGGTGAGGGACGCGGACTTGAATAGCGTGGAGGAATGGAGGTAAAACCCAAACATCGAGTCGAAGAGCTGTCCTCCAGGTAAGACAGCCGCAAGGGCATCGGCATCCTCAAAAGACAGGGTGCTGTGCGGGCCTGTCGAACAAGCGTCGGTCAGAACAAGCGATACGCAACCAAAAAAAAAAAAAAAAACACACCGAAACACCCCGCCAGACTGTCCATCGCCTCCGCAGCCTCCGCGTCCCTCCCAACATCCAACCACAGCCTGGCCCAAACGTACATGACCGCGGGCGTCCGCGGCAACCACTCCAACGTCTCCCTGGCCGCATCCAGGAACCTGAGAGCGCGGAGACGCTCGCACCACAACACCTCCAGGCGCGCCGCATGCGCCGTCGATGTCGCCTGGAGCAGCCCGCTCATGTCGAGGAACGCGTGGGCAGCGACGGCGAGCGGCGCGTCGACCGCGCCGCCCCCTATCTGCTCTAGCAAACACGGGAACAGATCGGGCGTCGGCGCAGCGGCGGCCGGCCCGCTGCGCGACATGCCGAGGGTGCGGAGGCGGGCCGCGACTTCGTCCGTCGCGTCGTCCACGGTGGTGAAAGGGGAGGCGTCGAACGCAGGCTGTTCGGCGGCATAGCGCAGCATGGCGACGCCACGGAAGACGGCGAACACTTCCGTAAGCAAGCTAGGGTCCCAGCCTTCCAAATCGTCCGCGAGGAAAAAGAGGAGAGCGACGAGCGAGAGGATAAAGTCGTATCGCGCCTGCACGGAATGGGCCGCATACGCGGCCGTTAGCATGCGGGTGTGCACGGACACGTGTTGGGGGAGCAAAAGCTCCACTTCGTCTTCCTCCATCTTGACGGCGCGATCAAAGCCGCCGACGAGGTCCAAAACGAGACGGGTCGCGTCTTCGAGGTCAGGCACGCTCTGTAGACGTCCGACGAGCCAGCTCTGAGCGCCATCGTCTAGCGAATCACGGAATGCGCCGCGGGCAGCGGTATCGGCGATTATATCAGCAAAGGGGAAAGCGATCTCCTGCTGTGTGAGATCCACCACGCGGCCCTCAAGAGCTCGCAGGGCGCGGGTACCCATGTGTGTGCGCAAATTCCATGCGATCTCACATGCCGCGAATTGGGGCTCAGCAGGCAGGTCGGCGCGAAGGTGGCGGTGCAATTGAAGAGGTAGGTCCTCGACTGCGAGCGCGCCTGTACGCTCGCGCTCGGCTACGAGGACTTCTCCACGAGGCCCGGCACCGAGTGCGAGCGGCCAGCGCGCTGAGCGCTCCACTGCGCGACAGCGAGCGATAAAACCTTCCCAATCTCGCTTGAGAGAGATCCAATATTTGTCGTACTGCAAGGCCCCCATCTGTGGATCGCGCGATAAGGTGACAGTACAACCGACTACCGCGGCTATCTGCTCCCCTAGGGAGATATAAGATGTGATAAGCGGTGGAGGTGGGGTCCCAGGAAGTGAGCGGCACGCGTCGGTGTATTGGTCGATGGCGGTGCGAAGGGTGTAATTGGAAAAGGCGCCGGGACGCATGACGGCCGAAAAGAACTTGTCCGTGAGGGAGCCCGGGGAAAGTAAGAGCTCGTCAAGGTAAGCAGGCACCAAGTCGGGTTCGTAGGGATGGAGCACGACGCGCCAACTAATGCCTTCGGGTTCGTTGGAGACGTCCGACATGGGAATGTCGAGGATTTCAACGGCGGCCTGGCCCTGGCGGTCCCACAATGTATGAAGGTAGCCGTTGATAACTGCAAAGTCCCGCAAATGGCCGTGCGCACTCTCATGAGAGGCCTCAAAGGTCTCGACTAGCTGCAGATGGTCATTCGAGGAGCTGAACAGCTGGAAGAAACCCCCGGAGAACGAGGAAGAAGGTGTGGGGACGAAGACAAGGACGTATGGACCATCATAGACGGTGATGAGCTTTTGGGGCACGGGATCAAGAAGAATGCCCGGTTTGTTTGTTGAAGTGCTTGTGCCGGGAGACAGCTCTCTACCGGATGAGGCCAAGGAGGGGAGCAATCTGGCCGAGGTGCAGCCACTCCGTGCTGTCCACAAACGAAGCGTTCGATCACGAGAGAGCGTCCAGACGTGGCCAATGTCGGTTGGCTGTGGGTGGCTTGCGGTGGCGATGATGTGTGACCCATCAGTGGAGCCCTGATGTAGGAACGATGTGAGTGACCCAAGGAATGTGTTGTGATGAAACAGGCCCTCCGTCCAGTGGTCTTGGGATGCCAGATGAGAAGCGAAAAGGGAATGAAACGAGGACCTACCTGCGGTAGCTGTATCGCCAATAGTTTCGGCATCTAGACGGATGAGGGATCCGTTTGCGAGAGCGAGGGCCACTGAGTGTGTGCCCTGTACCTGAACGAGAGCCTGCAGAGAATCTTGCGCGTTCTTGAGATGGTATTCGCGACACCAGTTATTGACCATATGGGTGGACCACAGCTGGTGGGGCGTTTGTAAGGGTATCACGAGGCGATACAGGGAAGCGCTCGCAGTGACTGCAAGAATGTGCAGTTCACGGGTCTCCCACAAGACCACAGCAGGGTTGGGCAGGACGGTGTAGGGGAAGACGAAACGGATGGGCGGGGTCTCTGTAGATAGAGAGACGAGCTCGACGATGAGGCCATTGTGGATGAGACGGAGGAGGATGGCGCCGGTTTGGACCGAGTGGAAGAAGGACGCGTGTTGTGCATGTTCAGCTGGTGGTTGTTCGTCGGTCGGATGAGGTGGGAGCGGTACGTGAGGTTTTGATGTTTGTATAGATATCGCGGCTGTTTGAGACGGAGAATAAACGTCCGATAAATGGGTCGAGATGAGCACTTTATCCGCCGCTGCCGTCGCCGCCATTGTCTGCTCACTCTGTCACTCTCTCCGCACGCGTCAGGACAGTCAAATCACAAATACATCCAAATAACGCGAAACGGACCGGCCTGATCCGGACCACACTATCACTATGATAGCATGGGTAATCTACTTTCTCGGATCAAGCTGGTCGTTGGCGTGCTTCGTGAACTCGATGCAGAGTATCGCTCCGTCAAACAAAGAGTACAGCGTTCACCGGGCTTGCCTGTGAACGAGCCCACGGTGCCATTTTGGACGGTACCACCAGCAAAATTGCCGATCCCCACCGACGACGCTGCTGCCAGTGCTGCTGTGCTGCCCTCGCACGTGGACGTCGTAGTCATCGGGTCTGGTATCACCGGCGTGTCGTGCGCTCGTACGTTATTGAGCAAAGGCCCCCCCGGTCTCCGGGTTCTCGTTTTGGAGGCGCGAGATGTATGTTCGGGCGCTACTGGCCGGTAAGTGGTAAACCTTCTGCTGTCGCGAACCTCTCCGAGTCTCGGCACACCTGGCCGCGGTGCTGCTACCCCTCAGGAATGGCGGGCACATCAACCCGCCACTATTTCACGACTATGTACAGCTCAAGTCGGAATTTGGAATCGACTCGGCGAAGCGTATCATTCGCTTCCGCCGTGCGCACCTTTCAGCCTTGCGAGAGGCTGTCGAGGCCACCGGCGCGCTCGACTATTCGCAGATACGCGATGTAGAGAAGCTCGATATCTATTTTGACCGCGACACGTTCGAAGAGCATGTAAAGGCGCTCGAGGTATGGAGAGCAGATATGCCCGAAGAAGCGGCAGGCTCCCGTGTCTTTGGAGGCAGCGAGGCCGTGAAGGTTTACTAGTCGTTGATCGCGAGGATGTAACGCTCAAAGGCGGACAGATGTTCCAGCTCTCCGAAAAGGTGGTGGGCGTCATCGCCTCTCCAGGGGGGGCCGCTCACCCATATCGCATCGTAACGTCCATCTTTGCGGACCTCCTAAAAAAACGACGTCCGGACCAGTAAGCGTACCTACCTCGGTTCTGCAATCACCCGCGCGCAGTTTGCTTGACACCCACACACGTGCAGACTCGGCCTCTTTACGCAGACACCATGCACGGGAATCACTCCACCTTCCACCGGCACCAGCACCACACCTTTCTACACCGTCCAGACACCGCGCGGCTCCACAACCGCTCGCCACATCATCCACGCCACGAACGGGTGGTCCTCACACCTCCTCCCCGGCCTACGCGGCAAAATCATCCCTGGTGTGGAAAGTCCTGTGCCGGGGCGCTGCGCGGTCGCCAGACCGCGGACATACCACCCCACCCGGCTTCGACTACCTGACGCAGCTGCCCAAGCACCAAGACGAGGGCGGGGGCGGGGGCGAGCTGGTGTTCGGCGGCGGTGCGGTGCAACGCGGGCGTGTCCTATTGTCAGAGGTCGGCGTCGCCGACGACGGCGGGTACGACCTGGACATCGCGTCGTACGTCCAGGGCGCGTTGCCAGAGTACTTCGGACGCGCCAATTGGGGCGCGGAGGGCGCTGCCGTCTCTGCTGGGGCGGAGGAGGGGGTCGCTTGGGACGGCGGGCGCGTCAAGGCGCTGTGGACGGGCATCCTCGGCTTTTCGGCTGACCTGCAGCCATGGGTCGGGCGCGTGCCGTCTGTCGTCTCGGGTCGCGCTGCTCCATCACCTTCTCTTACGGGCGTGGTGTCTGATAAGGGCGTCACGCGCTCGATAGCCGCGCCGGGAGAGTGGGTCTCCGCGGGCTACAGCGGAGAAGGCATGGTTCATGCCTGGTTGTGTGCCCACGCACTCGCCATAATGGTTCTTGGAGTCGAAGAAGAGGAGAGTTTGCGCACGTGGTTCCCTGACGAGTTTCGCCTGACTGAGAAGCGGTGGAAGGGTGCAACGCTCGAGGGACTTATGGAAAGGATCTGATTTGAGAAGCGGCGCCGTATCTGATAATGTTGTACACGTATGACAACAAGTCAACTGATCCGCTTGTGGTGCAATACCTGATACTGTAGATGGTAACCAGATACAGTACTGTACAAGTTTCCCGAGTAACCTTTTTTTTTAAGTCGGTCGGCGGGCTGAAAACGCCAAAACAAGCTTTTGCCATTCGTGGGCCGTGAGGGGAAGCGGCCTGTGGAGACCGTCAGAGGGAATTAGGAATCTCTTTGGAATTCGTAGCTCCCGGGTAGAAGAAAGTGCCGTTTGAGACCGGAACGTTTCGCAACACCGGTCCTGACAACAGCCAAGCTGCTTTCTTCGATTCATGTCTTGACGTGGAGTTTGCTACTAACACTCGACGTAGAAGGATGTCGGGATGCCATGTATGCAATTATTTTTTATCTATGTTCTTCATGAAAACTGTAGCCGAGCTGTGATAGCGGGGATAAGCCCCATCGATCAGCGTTTCGTATTTGTTTCAGCATCGGCCGTGTGTACCGTACAGTAGTGGCGGGGAACGAGGCCTGCCATGATTGAGAAGCCACTAATATTTGTCACGTAATCCTACAACACTGTTGTTTCACGCATAGAGTGCAGTGACGGCAATTGGAAAAACCGGTACGTGAATGTGGCGTCAGGGTATTCTCATTTTCCTAGCTTCCTCTTGGTCGCACCTGACTGACATCCTCGCGTCAACGACATGGCCTGAAAGGAGGAGGAACAATAGAACAGGGGGCACACACGTTGGAAACGGGCCCCTCTAGAAAAAAAAAAAAAAGTTGTGGGGATGAAACCGATGGGGAGCCTAGCAACTATAAAGGTCGGTTCTGCACTGCTTTTCTCCCAAGAAGGCGAGCACTCGGCTTACTACGAGCCCCTGACTGTGACTTACGCAAATATGCTGAACCTTTAATAGTGGGGTGCTTCCTACAGACGACGGTATGGAATGGAAGACTCGTGTACCATGTGCCCTTGGAGCTCGATGTTGGGGACTAAGACTGGAACGACAGACTTGACGGTCTATGGTCAACACCCAAGCCCACTTTACATCCTAGGAAGAGAGGGATGAGTATAACGAAAGCGCTCACCCTTCGCAAGAAAAGCAAGGCTCAATGATTTGCTTCCCTGCCGTAAATGACCGAGGAGGTGGCGCCGAAGTTTCTCTTCCACGGTGCAGGGACAAGATCTAAGTGTGAAAGTGGATACCGAGTTGTGATCGTTCACTTGTCGAAATAAATATATGTAACGATAGATCGGAACAATCGCAGTTGACAAGTGTGTGTATCGACAGAGCCCATGGTGGGTGTGCGGGAGCCGAGGGCAATCAACTAGAGTTGTTTACGAAGCGAAAAAAAGCGGAGAAGCGGGAAATAAGAAGTTGATGCGAAAGTACCGAGTGGATGTGAACAAATGAGGTCAGGTCAGGTACTGTTGGTCGATAAGAATAGTGACTGATGGGAGATATTAAAGGTCGTGATAACGGTCGGGTCGGTCGCCTGGATGTGGCGTGGCGTGGAGACCGTCGTCGATCGGAGTTGGTTTTCGGTCCTTGGCTTGCTTGCGAATAGCGAATAGCGAGTAGCGGGCATCCTTTTATTTTTCGTGTCGTGTGTGTGTGTGTGTCGGCGAGAGGTCGGTTTGAGGGAGGAAAAAGAAAGAGAAAGTTGGATTTGTCACTAGGACAGTGCCGGGTCTGGCCGGGGCAAGCTAAGGTCTTAGCTCAGGTTCTGGTTCTGGTTGGTTCAGGTTCAGGTTCAAGTTCAGGTGCTCCTGCTCTCGCTCTTACCTCTTGTTCTCAGCGCTCGAAGCCCCTTCCGCTTCAGAGTTGTCTGTCATCACCCAGTCATCGCAAAAACACAGCGATATATCCTTGG